>CM065709.1:35108410-35113410 GCA_017654935.2 Phymorhynchus buccinoides
AAGGCTGCAATGTTATTTTTCGACTGTAGGCTGCAATGTTATTTTTCGACTGTAGGCTGCAATGTTATTTTTCGACTGAAGGCTGCAATGTTATTTTTCGACTGTAGGCTGCAATGTTATTTTTCGACTGTAGGCTGCAATGTTATTTTTCGACTGCAGGCTGCAATGTTATTTTTCGACTGTAGGCTGCAATGTTATTTTTCGACTGAAGGCTGCAATGTTATTTTTCGACTGTAGGCTGCAATGTTATTTTTTCGACTGTAGGCTGCAATGTTATTTTTCGACTGTAGGCTGCAATGTTATTTTTCGACTGTAGGCTGCAATGTTATTTTTCGACTGTAGGCTGCAATGTTATTTTTCGACTGTAGGCTGCAATGTTATTTTTCGACTGTAGGCTGCAATGTTATTTTTCGACTGTAGGCTGCAATGTTATTTTTCGACTGTAGGCTGCAATGTTATTTTTCGACTGTAGGCTGCAATGTTATATTTCGACTGTAGGCTGCAATGTTATTTTTCGACTGAAGGCTGCAATGTTATTTTTCGACTGTAGGCTGCAATGTTATTTTTCGACTGTAGGCTGCAATGGTTTTTCGACTGTAGGCTGCAATGTTATTTTTCGACTGTAGGCTGCAATGTTATATTTCGACTGTAGGCTGCAATGTTATATTTCGACTGTAGGCTGCAATGTTATATTTCGACTGTAGGCTGCAATGTTATATTTCGACTGTAGGCTGCAATGTTATATTTCGACTGTAGGCTGCAATGTTATTTTTCGACTGTAGGCTGCAATGTTATATTTCGACTGTAGGCTGCAATGTTATTTTTCGACTGTAGGCTGCAATGTTATTTTTCGACTGTAGGCTGCAATGTTATATTTCGACTGTAGGCTGCAATGTTATATTTCGACTGTAGGCTGCAATGTTATTTTTCGACTGTAGGCTGCAATGTTATTTTTCGACTGTAGGCTGCAATGTTATTTTTCGACTGTAGGCTGCAATGTTATTTTTCGACTGTAGGCTGCAATGTTATTTTTCGACTGTAGGCTGCAATTTTATTTTTCGACTGTAGGCTGCAATGCAATTTTTCGACTGTAGGCTGCAATGTTTTTTTTCGACTGTAGGCTGCAATGTAATTTCTTTTTCGACTGTAGGCTGCAATGTGATTTCTTTTTCGACTAGGCTGCAATGTAATTTTTCGACCGTAGGCTGCAATGCAATTTTTCGACTGTAGGCTGCAATGTAATTTTTCGACTGTAGGCTACAATTTACATTCGATTGTAGGCTGCATGGTATATTCAACTGTAGGCTGCATGGTATATTCGACTGTAGGCTGCATTGTATATTCGACTGTAGGCTGCATTGTATATTCGACTGTAGGCTGCATTGTATATTCGACTGTAGGCTGCATTGTAGATTCGACTGTAGGCTGCATGGTATATTCGACTGTAGGCTGCATTGTATATTCGACTGTAGGCTGCATTGTAGATTCGACTGTAGGCTGCATGGTATATTCAACTGTAGGCTGCATTGTAGATTCGACTGTAGGCTGCATGGTATATTCAACTGTAGGCTGCATTGTATATTCGACTGTAGGCTGCATTGTAGATTCGACTGTAGGCTGCATGGTATATTCAACTGTAGGCTGCATTGTAGATTCGACTGTAGGCTGCATTGTAGATTCGACTGTAGGCTGCATTGTATATTCGACTGTAGGCTGCATTGTAGATTCGACTGTAGGCTGCATTGTATATTCGACTGTAGGCTGCATTGTAGATTCGACTGTAGGCTGCATGGTATATTCGACTGTAGGCTGCACGGTATATTCAACTGTAGGCTGCACGGTATATTCGACTGTAGGCTGCATGGTATATTCGACTGTAGGCTGCACGGTATATTCGACTGTAGGCTGCACGGTATATTCGACTGTAGGCTGCACGGTATATTCGACTGTAGGCTGCACGGTATATTCAACTGTAGGCTGCACCGTATATTCGACTGTAGGCTGCACCGTATATTCGACTGTAGCTGCTGTATATTCAACTGTAGGCTGCACGGTATATTCGACTGTAGGCTGCACGGTATATTCGACTGTAGGCTGCATGGTATATTCGACTGTAGGCTGCATGGTATAGATTCGACTGTAGGCTGCAAGTAAACCCGAGTATATTCGACTGTAGGCTGTTTTACGGTCTGAACGTGGATTCTTTCGGATGAGTATATTCGACTGTAGGCTGCATTGTATATTCGACTGTAGGCTGCATTGTAGATTCGACTGTAGGCTGCACCGTATCTTCGATTGAAGGCTGCATGGTAGATTCGACTGTAGGCTGCACGGTATATTCGACTGTAGGCTGCATTGTAGATTCGACTGTAGGCTGCACCGTATCTTCGATTGAAGGCTGCATGGTATATTCGATTGAATTCCGCCCTCCCATTATTACTAGCCTGTAGTAATAAGTAGTAATTAAGGGGTCAATAGTAGCTGGAGAGCCGCCTAGAATTAGGCGTAGAGTGGTACCACAGAGGTAACGCGTTCGCCTCGTGCCAAATAAACCCGAGTTCGAACCTGGGTACAGGGGATTGTTCCTCTCATTAGAGCTCCTTAGAATTAGGTGTAGAGCGGCACAGAGGTAACGCGTTCGCCTCGTGCCAAATAAACCCGAGTTCGAACCTGGGTACAGGGGATTGTTCCTCTCATTAGAGCTGCTTAGAATTAGGTGTAGAGCGGCACAGAGGTAACGCGTTCGCCTCGTGTCAAATAAACCCGAGTTCGAACCTGGGTACAGGGGATTGTTCCTCTCACTAGAGCTGCTTAGAATTAGGTGTAGAGTGGCAGGTAACGCGTTCGCCTCGTGTCAAATAAACCCGAGTTCGAACCTGTGTACAGGGTGTGTTTTTTCCTGTCTCACTCTTCACTAGGTTTTACGGTCTGAACGTGGATTCTTTCGGACGAGACGATAAACCAAGGTCCCGTGTGCCCATGCACTTAGCACACGTTAAACCCAATGGCAACGAAAAAATTACCCTTTCCTTCCTCATCAGTCACACACAACTCGCGTGCATGGTCTTTGACACAAAACGTTGTTTAGCTACTAATTTGACAAATAATGTCAGGACGAAATCTTATTGCAGTCGAGTGTGAACATAAACAATTAATGCTTTATACATACATACATACATACATATCAATTACTTTATTGCAAATTTTGTAATATCTACAAATATGCATAATTGTCCAGAAAATGTAACACAAATAGTAATAGTAACAACAACCTCGTAATCTTTATCCACCCACCTCTCTCTCTCTCTCTCTCTCTCTCTCTCTCTCTCTCTCTCTCTCTCTCTCTCTCTCTCTCTCTCTCTCTCTCTCTCTCTCTCTCTCTCTCTCTCTCTCTCTCTCTCTCTCTCTCTCTCTCGTATTACAATGAACTGTGATTTGACCATTTCTGTGTCTGTGCGTGCGCGCACGTGCGTACGTGCGCGTGCGCGTGCGCGTGCGCGTGCGTGCGGGGAGGTGTAGAGTGACACAGAGATAACGCGTTCGCCTCGTGCACAGTAAACCCGAGTTCGAACCTGGGTACAGGGGATTTGTTCTATCACTCTGCACTAGGCCTTACGGTCTGAACGCGGAGTCTTTCGGATGAGACGATAAACCAAGGTCCTGTGTGCCCATGCACTTAGCACACGTTAAACCCAGTAGCAACGAAAAAGTTGTCATTTGGTCAAAACTTACCCCCCTCCCCCTCCCTTTTTCCTTCCTCAGCAGTCACACAAAAATGGCAAGCAAACAGAAAAAAATTTGTGGCGCGCCTCTGGCTGCGACGCGTTCTCCAGGTGGGAGCAACCCGAATTTCACAGAGACGCCTCTGTGACTATAAAGGACCAAATACCAAATACCAATGTAATCCAGCTGATGAGGTTTAACCGAGGCGTGGTTACCGCTACACCTATCTGTATTAATAAAAAAAAATCGGGACTTTACTGGTTTCGTACTGCCTCCGGGCATTGCCTCCAGTATTGTTCCCACCATATTTGTATTTACGAATGTCCCATATGTGTCTGATTCAGACCAAGAGGACGTAAAACACCATTTTCGTCGACCAATGTCATCCATTCTGTTCCTTTCTTGTTGTTAGACTTCTGCCAAAAAGAGTACGTGTTCCATTTTCGGTTGGAGTAGAAAAGAAAGCTCAAAAGGTCATTAACAGATTGCGATTAAATTGTTTTATAATGTTAGTTTATTTTCCAAACAATATTCTAATTTTTGTTAGATCATCATCTTTTTAGAAAATAAATTTGTTTTCGGTGCGTGTTGGCATTTAAACTGTTTCAAAGAGTAAGGCTTTGCATCGGAAATTTGCTATATATAAAAATAATACGTTAAAGAGGAACCCTGACGGATGAGTTTTCGCAAGAAACACGTCGAGTTCACCAGGAAAAAACCCCTTTACAGAGATTGCAACACTCACTTTGCTCTGGTTTCCTAGAAATCAAACCGTCACATCGGCGATTCCTCCTTGGCGGAGGTGCTGGAAGTAAGATATTTTCAATGGTCGCCTGAGTCGCTTAAGCCAAATCATTTGCACAAAGTTTTCACAATACAAGCCTTTTTTTGCTTGTTTGTTATTTTATGCAGTTTACCCAAAGGAGTTTCGCTCACAACAAAGGAAATATCTCCAATTTGTTGTTTTTTCTGCACTACAAAGAAGAACAAGGGCATCTCCGAGCGGCAGCAACGCATTGTGACAATGCAACCCGGCCAGAGTTATGTCCTCCCCCCCCCCCACCCCCCAATAAACACACCACTTTCCACCCTTACAGAACGCATAAAATACATAGCCCAAAATTTGAAGCGATTCTGTTCAGTAGTTCACGAGATACAGCTGAACTTTTATACAAACTTCCTTGCACCATGTCCCTCCCCCCCCCCCCCCCCCCCCCCCCAATAAACACACCACTTTCCACCCTTACAGAACGCATAAAATACATAGCCCAAAATTT
>CM065709.1:35118410-35121258 GCA_017654935.2 Phymorhynchus buccinoides
GTGTGTAAAGGTTCAGAAGATCAGTGAGATAAGAAGGAGCCAGACCATTCAGGGATTTGTAACAGAGCAGAGAGAGCTTGTATTCGATACGCCTTCCGACAGGAAGCCAGTGAAGAGATTCAAGCATTGGAGTAGAGTGAGAGAATTTGGAACACCTCAGTACGTGACAAGGCGAGCAGCATTGTTCTGAATTTTCTGCAATTTAGCGAGAAGATTTTGTGGGCAACCAGCAAGAAGGGAATTGCTGTAGTCTAAGCGAGAGAGAACAAAGGCAGAGATAAGAGTTTGGGTGGCATCTTCAGAGAGAAGATGACGAACAGAAGCAATGCGACGGAGTTCCAGATGGCAAGCACGACAGACAGAGGAAATTTGAGTTTGAAAAGAAAGTGTTTGGTCCAGTGTGAAGCCAAGATTGCGAGCGCTTGCAGAAGTCTGAATGAGAGAGTTCTCTAGTTGGATAGATGTAGGGAGCGAGTTTGTAGACAAAAGTCTCTTGGGGACAATGGAAATAATTTCAATCTTGTCGTTGTTAAGTTGGAGTTTAAATTTATTGTCAGTCATCCAAGCCTTGATGTCAGAAATGCATGACTGAGTTCGTTCAATGATAGAAGGAAGCTGAGAGATATCGTCAGCTGGCTGTGACCTTGACCTTTGCTTTGTGGCAGAGGGGGGGGGGGGGGGGGAAATTAACGAAACGAAAATAAAATATTAGGACTAATATAAAATATCTTACAGAAATGTAGATAATGTGGAACAAGTTTTCATCGCATGAACAATCAGTTTAAAACAGTAACAGATCAGGAGTATGGCCTTACGAATTACGCAACTTCAATTATTAATTTTCTAAGAGTAAGAGGCTTAGCCCTACAGGCAAAGACTGTAGGCCTACTACAGGTGTCCGTAGACCCCCCTTACCCCGGCGGGGGGGGATTGGTCACTATGTTTTTCTGAAAGCTTGATCAATACCCTGTAAACATTCCGGCATCGTTCTTACATTGGCAACGTGATGGCAAATGATGGCAAGCGCTGGCCAGCATCAGTCCTTCAATCGGTCCTATTCTGGCATGCCGGCATCGATCCTCTATGTACTTTGCCATTGCTGGCTGAACGCTGGCAAATGCAGTGTGTGCCAGTGTTGGATTTGCCAGCATTGGGTCGATTCTGGGGATATGCTGGCAAAACTCATTGTCCTCTGATACGATGTAGGCCGAGAGGAGGACTATGTGTGTCCCTGTCTACATAATTAATAAGGTCAGGTCAGGTCAGGTCAGGCCAGGTAGTTAGTTAGGACATTAGGCCTCGCGGCCTCTTCACTATTTTGTCCCTTCTCGATCAGTATGCGTCCCCAATTTCGACTACGCATCCCCGTCTCTATGTGTCACACACATTGCAAATGTCACCATCTCTATGTGTGTGGGTGTGTGTGGGGGGGGGGGGGGGGGGGAGGGGGGGGGGGGGGGGGGGGGGGGGGGGGAAGGGGGGAGCGGGTGAAGGGAGGGGGTTAATCTCTGTATCTCTGTTTTAGGAAAGTGAGAACCTTAATTACAGATCAAATAACGATCGGCATAATTTGACAATGTTGATGAAAAAACCCAAAGTTTAGCTAGCTCGGCGCTCAACTAGCGGAAGCAAAGACACGATAATTTAAATATAATAAGAACATACATTTTTTTTTTGGTAGCTAAGAAATGACGTAAGCACATAACTTACTTCCATCCAATCAAATCGATCCACCTAGACATTTTAGCCAGCCATTTGTAAACAGCAGACGCTGAAGGAGGTGAAAGAGGTTTATTTTTGTCTCTTCCTTCCTGTAAGTGACCAGTCAAACTTAACTATTCTCTTACTTAGGCCTACTTTAGTAGTGGTTTGAAGTTAGTCAGTACCAGTTTTTAACCTTTATCTGGAAAAAAAATGTTGATTTGATGTGTTAGAATAGAATAGATCTAGACTTGGTTTTCTAAGCTGGGGCCCTTGCCGGCGTGTGAACTGTAAGTTTAGTAACTGGTCAAGGTGGTAGAGTACTGAGTAGCTAAGTGAGCGTGATATGATATATTTTTTGTCAGGGCTCCAATTCTACAGGACCCTCTACAAGAATGTTCAGGGGGTCTCATTAGAGGGATCCGGGATAGCGTCATAATGTCACGTGATTTTGTTGGTAACGAAAGTCGGACGCCATTTTGGCTGGAGCGCCGTTTTGGTTCAGATTACATCACATATATCACATAAGGCTATAGGCTATAAGCCTTTTGCCCTCATTAGTGGTAATTTTTTTGCATCAAATATCAATTGTTTTTTAAATATTTATTTGCCCGTGGATTTATTTTGGCTTGAGTGTATACTAACACTTAGCTTTATTTTTCATATACATCCAAATTGGTAGAAAAAGTATATTTTAATAATTCTTTGTCAATACGATTTTTAAATGCATTTACTGAAGGTGCATTGACGGTATCAAATAATAAATTGTTCCATAAATTTGTTATTCTATTAGTAAAGAACGAATGAAACTGTCTGGTGTTGGTTAGTGTTTTGGTTAGTTTAAAATTGTGTCCCCGAGTAGTATTATGACTAGATAAGTGGAAAAGAGGTGCAGTAGTTGAGGAATCATACAAACCATGCAAACTTTTATAAACCACTATCATGTCTCCTCGCACCCTTCTATATTCCAAGCTTGGTAGATTTAGCCAAGAGGTGAGCGTTGTCGCGTGCACGCTACAAGCGTCAGTGAGTTTCGACAAATCGTCACAATGGTAATAAACTGTGCAGTAGTTAAATGTTCAGGACTAAAAGCAAACATCAGAATTCAATGCGTTCCACCGCCAAGTATCTTAGCAACCCGAATAAT
>CM065709.1:35121758-35136758 GCA_017654935.2 Phymorhynchus buccinoides
CAAATCATGGATGCTACAAAACAAACTGAAGCTGAATGACGACAAAACGGAGGCCTTGTTCATCCACTCTCCATCTAGAAAACTTTCGTACCCAAAGCCTGATTCCATCTCTGTCTGTGACACTCAAATACCTTTTTCTCCTTCTGCTAGAAATCTTGGCTTCCACATCTCTCAAGATATGAGTGTTGACTCACAAGTTCAAACTATCTGTCGGTCAGCATACTGTGAGCTGCGTCGCATTGGTACGATTCGCCATCTCCTGTCTATAGATACTACTAAAATACTAGTCTGCGCTTTTGTTCTCTCTAAACTAGATTATTGTAATTCACTCTTGTATGGCTGCCCCCAACACCTCATTGACAAGCTTCAAAAAATCCAGAACTCTGCTGCCAGACTTGTCCTCAAGGTCTCTAAGTATCATCATGTTCAACCACTCCTGATATCCCTTCATTGGCTTTCCATCAAAGCACGTATTGACTACAAAATTTCCACTCTATGTCATTCTTATTTCTCTGGAAATGCCCCTAGCTACATTTCTGACATGCTTTCTGTCTATACTCCATCAAGGCAATTGCGGTCATCTTCAGATTCCAAAATTCTCTGTGTTCCTAGTACACGAACAAAAATGTTTGGTGAGCGCTCCTTTTCCTTTTCGGCCCCATCAGTTTGGAACTCCTTACCACGCGAAATCCGCCATATCCAGTCCTTGCAATGTTTCAAATCAGCTCTCAAGACCCACCTGTTCAAGCTACATCACAACCTTTAGGCCACATTACTTCTGGACTCTATTCTCACACACACACTCCCCTCCCCCCATATTAGTTTCACTGTGTGTTGACTGCAATGTCTACGTCAGCTTTGTTGCGCGCGCACGCTCGCGCGCGCGCGCGCGCGCACGCTCGCGCGCGCGAGAGAGAGAGAGAGAGAGAGAGAGAGAGAGAGAGAGAGAGAGAGAGAGAGTGTGTTGATGCTTTGTTCAACTGATTGTATTTTGTATTGTGTTTTTGGGGTGGGGTGAGTGGTGGTGATGGTAACGGTGTGTGTGTGTGTGTGTGTGTGTGTGTGTGTGTGTGTGTGTGTGTGTGTGTGTGCGCGTGCGTGTGTGTGTGTGTGTGTGTGTGTGTGTGTGTGTGTGTGTGTGTGTATGTGTGTGTGTGTGTGTGTGTGTGTGTGTGTGTGTGTGTGTGTGTGTGTGTGTGCCGGTACGTGCGTGTATGTGTGGGTGGGGTGTGTGTGTGTATGCCTATTTGCATGTGCGTGAGCGATTATTTCGTGTTGTTGTTGAATTTGTTGCTTCTTAATTTTTGTTGTTGTTAAGCGCATAGAGCTCCACATTGGTGGAGGAATGCGCTATATAAATGATTCACTATTATTATTATTATTATTACTACAGTGTGTGACACTAAGGCTATGTCGTCAGCAAACAATAGAGTGAATATTTCTTCTATCAGATTAGACAAAACTATGCCGTGTCTTCCACCCCTCTTTAATTCATCTGCTACTTTGTTTATAAATAAACAGAAAATGCTTGGTGAGAGTAAGCAGCCTTGTTTCACACCCACTGGTGACTCAAAGAACTCTGTGTAATCATAGCCGACCCTCACACAACAAAGAACATTTTCATACATGCTTTTAAGTAAGTCTAACATTTTTCTTGGCAATCCTTTTCTTGCTAGACAAGCCCATAGGTTATCACGATTTACAGAATCGAATGCTTTCTGGTGGTCTATAAAGGCTACATAAACTTTGCCTTTTCCCTGTGCCATGCTTTTCTGTATTATGCTGTACAGAGTGAATATATGGTCTACTGTAGAATAGCCTGCTCGGAAGCCTGCCTGTTGCTCTGTAATTTGTTTAGTTTCTTCTATCCAAGCGCTTAATCTTTTATTCAGAATATATGTGAAAATCTTGCTGACTACGCTTATAAGGGATACACCTCTGTAATTACCAGGGTCATCAGGATTACCTTTCTTGTAAATAGGCACTATAATAGACTTTGACCAGAATTTCGGAAAATGTCCTGCTTCAAGGAGAGCATTCAGATATTTTAACCAAAACGGTATTATATCCACATTTTTCAGTATTTCTGCTGGGATGCCATCCCACCCACTAGCTTTATTTTTTTTAGGTGTCGTATTGCTTCGCTTATTTCATCTGCTGTGATTGGTTTGTCAGTAACAGGACAATACTCAGTGGGCTCAGGTACAGATTGGTGGAGTGGTACTTGGTCTTCTTTAGTTGTGTTTAAAAGTGTCTCAAACTGATCATGCCACCGATCTTTTGAAATGTTTGGTTTGGGAACATTACTTCGAAGGACAGAATGAACAGTGTTCCAAATTTCGAGCTATCAGAACATGTGTCAGTTAGGGGGTTGCGCAATCATTGTGAAACTCAATGAAATTAAACAATCAAGAAAGGGCGTAAAAGGGCCGAGAGGCCCACTTCTAGCCCTATTACACTACTACTACTACTTATAGTTTACAAAATTGGAATGTGAATGATAGAAGAGATCTATGTTTTGATATAAAATACTTAATACATTCTGTTATGTCCAAATGAATTAATATAGAATAATAGAATAGATAATATAGAATTTTGCTGGATTTCGTCGCATTGTGGTATCTTTGGGAATGAACTAGCTGATGGATTAGCCAAAGAAGGTGCTAGCAGAAAACTTTCGGACACTTCACTAAAACTATAAAAAAAACATGAAATAAATTCAATTTTAGAAACTTGTATGTAGAAAGAGAAACTTCCTTCAAAATCTGAAATATTGTCATGTTCAAGATCTTTGTCTAGCCTGATTTACAAAATTCGATTAAATTCATGGAAGACCAAATTTTCTAAAGATGTAGAATGCGCTTGTGGTCACCCACTATCAGTTCAACACATTCTTTTCGAATGTCCATTTTTAGCATCGCTATGCACCTTGTCTGGGATTCAAGTAACAAGCATAGGATCTTTACAAGATGTAGTTTACAGCCATGAAATGATCAAAATAGCTTCTGTCATATCCAGCTCTGGAATTGCAAGATTACTATAATTGATACGTTAGTTAATATTAATTTTCTTTTCTTTGCCCCAAATCCTTTTTTTTTTTTTTTTCTTCCCCCATCACGGACATACTCTCTCTCTCTCTCTCTCTCTCTCTCTCTCTCTCTCTCTCTCTCTCTCTCTCTCTCTTCTCTCTCTCTCTCTCTCTCTCTCTCACACACACACACACACACACACACACACACACACACACACACACACACACGCACGCACGCAAACACACACACACACACACACACTCACACACACACACTCACACACACACACAAGCACACACACACACACACACACACACACACACACACACGCACGCACGCGCACACGCACGCACACACGCACACGCACGCACACACACACACACACACACACACACACACTCCCCCCCCCCCCCCATTTTAATTCAATATTTGTTTATGTCTGTTTTGTTTTTGTTTAATTAATGTATTTATTTAAGTCTAATATCACCATTGCTGTGAACAGATTTTAAATTAAATCAATTAAATCAAAGCAAACTGAACTGAGATTCTCATTAGAAGGAATAATCGAGTTGTTCAAGTTATGCCGGCCCTTGGCCGCAATGATTGAGCTGGCTATGAGAAGGGACTGTGGGAACACTGTCTTACACACTGACAGAAGTTACGCACATGATTCTTTGGACACAGGGCCAGAGGGGCAACTGTTGACACCGACATGGATGGCAATAGTTTTGACTCACAGTGATGGTGCTGATCTACGTAAACGGTCAGTCAACTCCGTAATGCCAGGAATGCACACCTTGTGCACGTGCTCTTCACGGGGTCCATCCTTCTGGGGTTGACATGCCTTAACACTGAATCTCCAATGAGGAGGACTGTGGTAGTGGGGGGTAGGGTGATGGGGGTTGGACGTTCTGCATGGTCGGCTAAGGACATCTGGGCCAGGTTACCCTTGCTATTGGGTTCATTACCTCGTTTTGCCTTGTCAATAGCATGCTCTAGATTATCTTCATTGTTTGGGATTCCACTGTCTTCCAGAGTTTCAGATAAGACTTGAAATGGATTGTGCGTTGATACCGTGAAGATAATGTGATCTGAGTTGGGATCTGATGGTTTATAAGAGTTAGGGGGCTTTCCGTCATTGCTATCCATTGTCAGGTTTGAGCCTGATGTTTTGTCATTTGCTTTAGGGGGTACGGGTTTATTTTGTAGTGGATAGTCTGTAACGTCAGTCAGAGAAGGGTCAGTCACATCAGTTTGGTTGGTTTTTGACAACTGACTGTCAGTCACATCAGTTTGGTTGGTTTTTGTCACAAGAGTCTCTGTCTCTTTAGTTTGGCTGCTTTCTGTCACTACAAGGTCCGTTTCATCAGTGTGGGTGGATTTTGTGACTAGAGTGTCAGCCACATCAGTCATGTTGGTTTTCTGCAATGCTTTGTCATTTGGGGAATGTTCGGTGGTTGCGGTCTGTCTGCACTTAGGACAATCAGAAGGTGCTGCGGTTTTCAACTTCTTTACGTCTGATTGTAGGTTGCCGAGTTGTGTTTTTAATGATTGGTTTTCTTTGGAAAGTTTATCTGATTTATGTTGCAAGGCTAGTAACTTTGAGTTCAGTTCTTGCAATGCGTCAGAAAGTTTGTCAATTTTTTCATGAATGTATACTCGTATCTCATTTTGTACAGCACATTTTTCATCTTTTATGAAAGAAGTTAGTTCAGAGACACATTCTTTCTGGTTCTCCGAAATCGATCCAATGGCTGTTTCCAAGTACTTCAGCTCCTCTCTAGCTAGGGGACGTTGAAGGGGGGGGGGGGGGGGGGGGGGGGAATGGGAAGAGCCGAAGTAAAGAGAGCGTCTCCGGAGTTTTAGGGTCAGCTTCTTGTTGGCTTCCGCCTGACTGCAGGGGGTGTCAGTATCTTTGCGTTCGGTACCCTCACCGTCCTCGTCGATGACAGGCATCGTGGCAGCAGTCGTATGACTGAAGGGGGTGGTAGTGGGGTCTTTACGTTCGGTGTCATCATCGTCCTCGTCGATGGCAGGCATCGTGGCAGCAGTCGTATGACTGAAGGGGGTGGTAGTGGGGTCTTTACGTTCGGTGTCATCATCGTCCTCGTCGATGGCAGGCATCGTGGCAGCAGTCGTATGACTGAAGGGGGTGGTAGTGGGGTCTTTACGTTCGGTGTCATCATCGTCCTCGTCGATGGCAGGCATCGTGGCAGCAGTCGTATGACTGAAGGGGGTGGTAGTGGGGTCTTTGCGTTCGGTGTCATCATCGTCCTCGTCGATGGCAGGCATCGTGGCAGCAGTCGTATGACTGAAGGGGGTGGTAGTGGGGTCTTTGCGTTCGGTGTCCTCATCGTCCTCGTCGATGGCAGGCATCGTGGCAGCAGTCGTATGACTGAAGGGGGTGGTAGTGGGGTCTTTGCGTTCGGTGTCCTCATCGTCCTCGTCGATGACAGGCATCGTGGCAGCTTTGCCCCCTCGCAGGAGGCTGGAGTCAGGCTCAGGTGGGTGGGGGTGGGGGGGGGGGGGGTGGGGGGGGACTGACAAGGGGGTAGGCAAAGTCAGACTGTCCGGGGGCCGGAGGGACACATCTTTTATTTCACACGTCTTTTGGTGAACGATCCTTCTACTATTTAGTCATTTAAATTCCCTCCCACAACATGATTGAGAATTTCGTGAAAACTCACTTGTTTCAGGATTGATTATGTTTGTTCTTAGAATTTTGTATAAAAAAAATGTATTTACAATTATTTTACTCTATGTGTATGTAGAATGTCTGTGTAAACTGTGTGCGTGAGGTAGTATTTTTGTTTTTGCAAAATTTGTCTATTAATTATGTCATGTAATTGTGTCGATGGCAGTATGTTTTATTTTATGTTGCAGTATTGTATTCAAACTTGATTGAGAATGTGAATGTGGTATATGCTTTTTCTTAGAATTTCATATTGTAACTATTTTACTCTTGTATAATGTTTGTGTATGTGTGCGTGCCGTGCGTTCATGTGTGTGTGTGTGTTTGTGCATGTATGTGTGTGTGCACATACAGGCGTATGTCCGTGCGTGTGTATGTATGTGTGCGCACACGTATGTGTGTGTGTGTATGTGCGTGTGTGTGTGTGTGTGTGTGTGTGTGTGTGTGTGTGTGTGTGTGTGTGTGTGTGTGTGATTGTGCGATGTATGTCCGTATGTTTGTATGTTTGTATGTATGTATGTAATTTGTGTGCGTGTATGTGTGGATGTGTATGTATGCAATTTGTGAGCGTGTGCGCGAATGTGAGTGTGCGTGCGCCCACGGCCGCGCTTCCAAGCAGGTGTGTGTGTGTGTGTGTGTGTGTGTGTGTGTGTGTGTGTGTGTGTGTGTGTGTGTGTGTGTGTGTGTGTGTGTGTGTGTGTGAGGAAGTAAGAGAACGTTGTGAGCAATCATCATGTTTATTTTACTTTCTAATGATTTATTATTTGTTTGCCTTTTATGTTTTTGTTATCAATGTAAAGCGCACTGAGCTCATGTGAGAAAGAGCGCTATATAAATTCCCATTATTATTATTTATTATTATCTTCAGGACAGGTCCGGATGAAGGTGAGGGGGTTCCGTCACATCTTGATTTGACAGGAATGATTCAACGAAATGTTTCAACGTTTCACATTCCTCATGGTCCCACGAAGGACAATCATTTCCCTGACAGAGAAGAGTGCCCTGTGACTGTAGTTTGAAATAAAGAGTTACTGTGATGCTTTTCACCTCTCAACAGTAAATACGAATCACAGATTTACTCGGGTTGAAGGGTAGGGGGCAGTCAACAAGGGAGGGGACTGATGTCAGAGGTTCATCTGTCAGGTCGAAATCGACTATGTCCACATTAATGTGTTCGTTTACAATGGCCAAGTATCGGTAGATTAAACTGTTCCTCCACATACACAGTTCGTCCTGTTTGCAAAAGAATATTTTTTTAATATAATCTTGAGTGGGCTTCAGCTTTTGACTGTCTTGTTCATCCATTATTAAAAGCAGTAAAACAGCACATACACACACACTGCACTCATCGGACAGAAACACACCGAGGGCAATTACAAACGACAGTATGACATAAGTATGTGCATTACAGGATATGCCGTAGCGCTGTCATCTAACATTAGTCCATGCTTTGAAATTCCAAGCTTTGAGAGAGAGAGAGAGAGAGAGAGAGAGAGAGAGAGAGAGAGAGAGAGAGAGAGAGAGAGAGAGAGAGAGAGAGAGAGAGAGAGAGAGAGAGAGAGAGAGAGAGAGAGAGAGAGAGAGAGAGAGAGAGAGAGAGAGAGAGAGAGAGAAGAGACAGAGAGAGAGAGAGAGAGAGAGAGAGAGAGAGAGAGAGAGAGAGAGAGAGAGAGAGAGAGAGAGAGAGAGAGAGAGAGAGAGAGAGAGAGAGAGAGAGAGAGAGAGAGAGAGAGAGAGAGAGAGAGAGAGAGACCGACTCATGAATTTATCTTTTTTAGTTATTGTGATCAGTCATGCAACACAGACAACAGCTGCTGCCTTTTCAATCGACATCAGGAGTATCTGCCCAGGAGTAGAATTCCTCCTGAATCAAAACTACACACATAGTGATTTTCTGCAAGTCAATGTGTCAGATTGTGAAAATGATTTACCACGGTATCCAGCACAACAGGGTGTAGTGTATGGTGTGTGCCATCATTCCACTTCTTTCTGTAAAATGTTTTTGAAGAGTAGCCACGTGTTTTTGAGAATATATCTAAAACGTTTAGAATATGAATGCGATTCCAGTCAGTGGAAAATCAACCTGGGCTGTAACAGTACTAAATCTATATGTAGCAGCGATCGAATTGTATGTGGCGGCCATTCCATGGAAGAAATAATTTATGACTGCAAAGAAACATTATACATAGAAAGCATCAACTGGCCTATGATCAATATGAATATTGAAGCCACAAAGACATCGCATACAATCATAAAATATATTACAGAAAACACAGGATACGTTGCAGTGCCCAAAGCATGCAGAGCATGTGTGACGAAAACATATCCACCACATGAACTGACGCTAGTATCTAGATGCACTATAGTAGTAAGCATTCAACAAACATTAATAGGGTCCCACTACGAAGCAATGATCAAGCATCATTTTTATTTTGTGTGCAGAAAAGGAAGCTACTTCATTGTTTGTGGCTTTATGGAGGTTGCATTTCAACCTACAACTGAGATGTTCTTTGAGTCCTCTATTGTAATTCAGTTCGAATTCGTGCCTTTGGTATGCTATGTGCAGGAGCCTATATATGTACTGGTCAATTTCTCTGTGGTTCCTGGGGACTCCAGACTGGAAAAACTCCCCAGTGGTTTGTACAACTGCTCCAGTGTGCACTATGCTAAAGTCCAAGATCTCCTGCAGTGCAACCTGAAGACACAGTGTGAAGGAGGGCAGGATGAGACAGAACACTGTCCCTTCAGTAGTCATGGATGTCAGGGGATGGTGGCTTCACACAACAAATGTTTTGAACTAATAGAGCCAGAAAATGGCCTATCAACAGTTGGCTCAGCACTTGACTGTGATATTAGAAACAAACATCTTGCTACTATAAAAACACTAAAAGAAAAGAAAGACATCCTTCACATTTTAAAGCTTTATCCAGACTTTATTGCAGCTATTGGTTTATTTGTAGGTTGGGGCACTGCACCATTCACTTATCGCTTCAATGTTCACTGGACTGACAACACTGTGGCTTATACTATAGACCATTTCTTATATAATTCTGAAGATGCAGCATCGATTTATACATATTATTTTATAATAATCAACATGTACATATCACTGGGTCCCCTTCACATGTCCATTTTGTGTGAATCCAAATCACAAGAGCCCAGTGTGCTCTTCTCTTCTGTTTTGATTCCCAATTTAACTTCAAAATTGTGCATGTTCAGGAACACTCGGCAGTTGGTATCAGTCAGCACTGAGAGACATGCAAAGCATCAGTTCATGTTGGGTGACTGCACCACTTACAGTTGTCTTCAAAAAACACGTGACACACTGCTGACGGACACATGCCTACGTGACAAACACAATGTCACTGTGTTCAATCCCAGAGAGTTGGCCAGTGGAGTGGCCATGTTTGAATGTGACGACGATGAAAAGACAGTGCACTACACAGTGGTGTGTGACTTCAACAAAGACTGCCTGGACCTCAGTGATGAGTCCTTCTGTGAACATCCCCAGTGTCCGGGATTTCTGTGTCGAAATGGACAGTGTGTGTTGCACAGTCAACGGTGTAATGGATACTCTGACTGCTTGGATAACTCTGATGAACGTTTAGGGGACATCTGTTTCAACTGGAATCAAGAGGAGCTCACCTTTAATCCCCCAAACAAAGGTCGTTATATCAATTTAGACGGCACTGGCTACTTCACCCGGCAGCTGATAGGAGATGACGAGCCATGTCCAGACAGTCATTACCGTTGTACAGCAGAGTGGCTGTACTGTCTGCCTGTCTACACTCGGTGTAACGGAATGAACGACTGTGTGTATGGAGAAGACGAACAGGACTGTGAGAGGGCGACATGTCCTGGGTTCTATCAGTGTCAGAATTCCAGAGTGTGTGTGCATGGAGACCATCTGTGTGATGGCTGGGGTCAGTGTCCACAGCGGGATGATGAACTGATGTGTGACTTTGCCCCCTGTCCACAAGGCTGTCTGTGTCTAGGTCACTGGTTTGCATGTAAAAGCAAATTTCTTCCTGATATTTTTCCAGAACTTCGATTTTCAGACGTTACAGACACAGGGATGTCTTTGGTAGATTTCCAGATGAATGTTTATTTAATTGTGCTGATCCTGTCTAACTGTTCCCTGCTTAATATATCCACTATTCAAAATAGAAATCTGCAACACGTTGACCTTTCCGAGAACAACATAAAGACTCTTACTGTTGCTTATCTTCTTCAATTACCACATCTGAAAACCCTGAACTTAGCAAGCAATCCTATAGAACGCAGTACAGATAAACTGAGGAAGCATGTCAATTATGTCGTGAGACATGTAATTATATCCCAGACACATCCCAATATTGTCGATACGTTACTCTCTTTATACTTTTACCATGCAGAATACTTTAACATCTCTCTTGCCAAAATAGCAACGTTCCGGTCTACAGGCTTAAAAAATGCACCACGTTTGTCTAAACTTGATACACGGTGGAATCCATTTGGCAGTTTTCCTTGGTATACCCTGTCAGAGTCAGTGAATTTAAAAACCATATTCTCATCTGATTACAGATTTTGCTGTCAGAATTTATTCCGTCAACATCTGGTGAAACTGCGATGTTTTTCGCCTTTCACCATTTTCCAGGCATGTGAAACACTGTTACCATCAGAATTACAAAGGATCTTTTTCTTGCTAGTTAGTTTGATTGCAATAATAGGAAACATAGCTTGTCTTTTGGCTTCGTTTATACTTTCTAAATTATTTGTCAAGACCTTCTCAAAGGCCATTGGCCATTTACAGTATGCAACTACTTTAATGGGAGTTCATGTTGGCATTACGATGGTAGCAGACATACTGCTGCATGGAAGATACATTGAAAAGGAAAAGGAATGGGTCAGAAGTTTACCTTGCAAAGTGAGTGGTTTTCTGTGGCTGGTGTCCAATGGAGTGTCTGTTTTGGTCATTACATTGATTAGCATGAATCATTTCGTCCACTTTTGTTTTTCCACTACAACAACACAGGTAGATAAACATATAACAGAATCCATGTTCTTTGTAGCATGGGGTGTGGGAATTGTGTTGTCGGTGATACCATTTCTTCCTGGGCTGTCACACTGGGGAGTCCATGGCCAGTCTGGTCTGTGTCGTTTAGCCATCTTTACTCGTCATGGAGATCTCCAGTCGTTCAAGTGGTTCCCCGTTGTTTGCATCGTGAACTTTGTTGCTTGCTTACTACTTGTAGTTTTTATTCTTCTCATTCAAAAACAGTTACCAGCTTACAGAATCCAACTTGACCTCACTAAAAGGTCTCTGTATTTCTCAGCCCGCTTGACCACAAAGATTGCTGTTACAACCAGTGCTTGTTGGCTGACGTTGGGTTTGGTTGTGATGATGGCCACAGCTGGTGTCACCGCTGTACACAGGATCCAGGAGGCCATGGTGGTGTTTGTCTTACCACTCCCCTCTGCTCTCTGTCCTGTTCTCTACGTGTGGACTGTGCTCACAGAACTACAGGGTCGAGCACGAGAAGAAAAAATGTTAAAAATTCTTAAATCACGCAGAAACGTTCATGCAAATATGCATCAAACCAAATCATAACCTAATATTATTTTGAATGTGAGTACATTATGAATATTGCTGTTACAACATAAAAACTTAAAACTATAATTATGTCAAAGGATTATGGCGTGTCATAAAAATCAATAGTTGTGTCCAAATTATATTGATTATTATAGCATGTGAACATAAGTATTGCGGTTTTCATGCTTTAGGATACACTCCTAGCCTTTGTTGCAAATGTTTTGCTTTCAATCACCATGGCACATATGTGTTCATGTCTGTCTCTCTTTGGTTGTCTGTCTTATTCAATCTCCCTTTCTCCACTCTCTCTCTTTTACTTTATGACTTCGTTCACATGAGACACATAAAACACAAGGCGTTCAGGTAGTATTTGGTCCTTTAATGAAAGTCAATAACCAGACGTTTCGTATGGTACATACGTTTTCGATGTAAAAAGAAAGACTGACAGACAGCAAGCAAAAAGTAAGAGTTCAAAATAGAAAGAGAAGACTGAGTTGAAATTCAGATATAAAAGGAAGACTGAGTAGATATCATTTCTAGAAAACAAAGGGCAATATTCATGGGTTCAGGTAGTATTTGGTTGACATGGCTAGTGTTGTTGATTAATTCAAACTGATTTCGTTTGGTGTGTCTGAAAATAGTAACAAGGGACACAATTAGTGAACCACGACACCGTCGTTTGATATGCAATGGCTTCCATGTCAAATGTCAGATTTATGGTTTCTGTTGCAATCAATCAGCAGAACGTATCAATCAGTGTGGTTTGGCTTGGTAGTAAATGTTTAAAGTTGAAGTTTCAATGAACTGTGTTAGCATGCACAAGTTCTCAGGCCTTTCAGAAAGTGATGAAGATTAATAGAGTTGAATGGTACTTCCTCCAAAGCTGTAGATTATGGAATAGAATTTGTGAATTTGTGTTATCATTTGCACTAGCGGTTTGTAACCTTGTGCTTTCATGCGGTTATATTAAGCTTGATGCCTTTCCCATTCATGTAGATGTTCTACTTGCCATATAATTAATTGGTTTGTACTGTTGCAAAACATCACTATTCCTTTCCTTTAAACTCCATTGGCGCCATGTTTCCATAAAAATGAAATATAAATTAAGCAAAGCAATGATCTTTGATATCACTCGTACTACAATACAAAATGATTGACTCATCCTTAACAAATTTACAACTATTCCAAAAATTAATGTCGTTATTATTGTCATTTCAGAAGCTTAGGATTTGCAGTCTAGAACAAATGTATGCGTATATATAGACACACACAGTAAAGCACAGAGGTAGACATACCAAGGATCATGCAGGCTCTCTATCTTTCTGTGAGGTACTCCGGATTCTATGGAACTACAGTCGAACCCCAGTATGCGACCACCCTACAGACTGGTCAAACCTGTCCATAACTGTGAGGTGGTCGCTATACTGGAGACTCTTTTAGTAATAAATAAGAAGGGAAGAGACTGAGTAAAACTGTCCGTACTACTTGGGTTTCTGCGATACTTAGATATCCGTTAGGCTAGGTTCGACTGCATCAGGATAAGATATGATTTGTTGCTTTTGAATTAATTTTGACTTGTTCTGTTTCTTCAAATAAAATATGAGATCAGCAAAGACAGTAAGCGGTCTATAGCATTTGACCTGGGAAGATGTAAGGTCGTGCTGTACTGTTTTAATACCGTCAGAGGCACTGCTTTACAATTTCACCAGACGTTGTTTTACAATCTCACCAGAGGCACCACTTTATTATTTCACCGGACACTGCTTTACAATAATTATTATCTCCATATTACTGCTTTACAATATCACCAGAGGCATTCATTTACAATATCATCAGAGGCACTGCTTTACAATATCACCTGAGGCACTGCTTTACAATATCACTAGAGGCTCTGCTTTAAAATATCACCTGAGGCACTGCTTTACAATATCATACCTCCTCCATTTCTCGGTTGTTTCCATTTTTCCGTTCTTGCCTTTCTTACTGCAGATTGAGTACTTCATCCTCTATCATTTAACACTAATTTTCATCCATTTACATAATTTAACACATGCATTCAATAATAGTAGAAGACAAAGGCAAGACGGAAAAAATTACTGAACCAGGACTGTGACCAATGCTCTGCGGCTGTTGTGTGTACTGCACTACATAGGGGGGTCCTATTAGATAATGGCCTTTATCATGACTGCGATTAATTTTTCAACAAAGATAATTAGCTGAAAAGGTTAATTAAATACAGCTTAATGTTTGGTAAAAACAAAAGGCAAGTGTGAAAATGCGGGGAGAGCTGAGAAATGTAGGGGGTGGCACACCTTAACCGTTACCCACTGCTTTACAACATTACCAAAGTCAATGCTTTAAAATATAACCAGAGGCACTGCTTTACAATATCACCAGAGGCACTGCTTTACAACATTACCAGAGTCACAGTTTTACAATATCACCAGTCACTGCTTTACAATATCACCAGACACTGCTTTACAATATCACCAGAGGCACTGCTTTACAATATTACCAGAGTCACTGTTTTACAATATCACCAGAGTCACTGCTTTACAATATCACCAGAGGCACTGCTTTACAATATCACCTGAGGCACTGCTTTACAATATTACCAGAGTCACTGTTTTACAATATCACCAGAGTCACTGCTTTACAATATCACCAGAGGCACTGCTTTACAATATCACCTCAGGCACTGCTTTGCAATATTACCAGAGTCACTCCTTTACAATATCATCAGATTCACTGCTTTACAATATCACCAGTCACTGCTTTACAATATCACCTGAGGCACTACTTCACAATATCACCAGAGTCACTGCTTTACAATATCACCAGAGTCACTACTTTACAATATCACCAGAGTCACTGCTTTACAATATCACCAGAGACACCGCGGAGAATGTGGGGAAATGTTTGACAGATATTGATCTTCTCCCCCTACTCCGTTGTTGTCTTTGTTGTTTCATTTACAGCAAAAGCAGACGATCCCTACAAGATTAATAGCACGATAGGCACTTCACCAGGAAGCCTTGATAAATATTTTACAAAAATATTTTCAGTACCGTTATGATCCTTGCTTTCCCAGTCAGATGGGTTGGATGGAGGATGGGTAGGGTTGAATAGTACACCCGACTGAACACTTAAACAATTTTAGTGGATGGACTCCTTCGAAGTCGGAGTGGTGGGATTATTAAAATTGGTCGCACACTTAATGTTCTCATCCCTGGCTAGTGCATTTGTACCATCAAATAGCATCTGGGGCATTGTGACTGTTGTTGTTGTCGTACCCTGGCTTAAAGACTCCAGGGATCGTCCCAAAAGCTGATGCACATGAACACTATGGTACAAAAATACAAGTAAAGGATGAGGACATATACGTGTGTGGCCATTTTTAATTACCCCACTACATGGGCAGCCACACTCCGACTTCGGAGGATTTTAGCTGATAATGTTATGCTAGGAGCTTGCCATGGCTAAAGACAATCCCCACATAACTATGCAGAACATAACATTTTGATGTAGCCTTGGTGTTCTAGCTTATGTCAATTGGTCTGACACAGCCTTATGCCAAGGCGACATAGTGACTGATAATTAAATATCTGAATATCAATTTGATCCAAAAACGAAGTAACCTAATCATCGTTTGTATATTAGTTTAAGGTGAGACCCCTTCAGTAAAATTCTGCAGGTAACAGATT
>CM065709.1:35141758-35146758 GCA_017654935.2 Phymorhynchus buccinoides
CGATTTGACATTAAAGTTGTCTATTACACTTCTCAAAGAGAATGATGTTTAATGACAACAATGCTCGGCTGATCTTAACCCTACCCTGTTCGTCTTTACGACTTTCGATCTTAAAGTCTGTTTTTTTTCCAGTTTCATGACAATAACTCTAGGCTGATCCTAACCCTAAACTCTGAGTGGTTTTTATTCTCGATCTCAAAATCTTTCAGTTTCATGACAATAACTCTGCTTTCTAGGCTGATCTCGCCCTATCATATTCATTTTTACAGCACTCGATCTCAAAGTCTGGTTCTTTTCAATTTCATGACAACCCTAGGCTGGTCCTATCCCTATCCTCTTCGTGTTTACGACTATTGATTTCGAAGTCTGGTTTCTTTCAGTTTCATGACAACAACCCCTGGCTGATCCTAGCCATATCCTAATATTTTTTTATGACTCTCCATCACAGAGTCTGGTTCTTTTCAGTTTCACAACAACCCTAGGCTGATTCTAACCCTATCCTCTTCATGTTAATGCTCTCGATCTCAAAGTCTGGTTTCTGTCAACCCTAGGCTGATTATAACCCTATCCTCTTCATGTTAATGCACTCGATCTCAAAGTCTGGTTTCTGTCAGTTTCATGACAACATCCCTAGGCTGATCCTAACCATCTCATCTTCATGATTGCGACTCTCGATCTTAAAGTCTGGTTCTTTTCAGTTTCATGACAACCCTAAGCTGATCCTAACCATATCCCATACATGTTTATGATTCTCGATATCAAAGTCTGGTTCGTTTTAGTTCAATGACAACAACCCTAGGCTGATCCTAACCCTATCCGCTTCGTGTTTACGACTCTCAATGTCAAAGTCTGGTTTCTTTCAGTTTTATGACAATAACCGGCCCTAGGCTGACCGATTATCCTCTTTGTCTTTACGACTCAATCTCGGCAAAGTCTGGTTCTTTTCAGTTTCACGACAACAACCCTAGGCTGGTCTCTTCCTGTTTTCGACTCTCTATCTAAAAAATTAAAGTCTTCTTTCTTTCAGCTTCACAACAACAACCATAGGCTGATCCTAACCCTGTTCTCTTCATGTTTACGACTATCAATGTCAAAGTCTGATTCTTTTTAGTTTCACAACTCTAAGTTGATCCTAACCCTATCCTCTTAGCCTATCCTTATCCTCTTCGTGTTTACTACTCTCGATCTCAAAGTCTGGTTTATTTCAGTTTCATGACAATAACTTTAGGCTGATTCTAACCCTATCTTTTTTTGTGTTTTCGACTCGATCTCAAAGTCTGGTTCTTCCTTGATTGGTTGCCTCCTGATGGCCTAACAAAGATTCCATCCCCTGGGACTGCTGGTCTTAAATTCTGCGCCTCAAAACATAGCGACAGTTATATGGGCCTAAAAAATCATAAAATACCAGTTCATTACTTAACTGGCTTTAAGATACCAGTTAAGAAGTTAACTGTCTTTTCTTATTCCAGTTAAGTAGTTAACTGATATAATCAACTTCTGCTTCCAGCTAAAGAAAAGTCAGTTAACTGTTAGGTGGCATTTTGTCCAAAAAAACAACTCCTTAAGTGTTTTGTTTTTTTAACACGAAAGTTATTACCCTTTAGTCACAATGTTAGGATTGTTTAACAAAAATGTTATTGCTATTTCAATAGCACTCTTTGCTGAATGAACAATTTTATGGCCCGTTCTAGTGATCTCTTTTGATACAACGGTTTAAGGGGAAGCAACCTCAGATTGAAGACGCACACAAGCTTGTTACTGGTGTATTTTATGCACATATTTTGCAAAACAATTACAAGGTGTTTTAAACTTTCTATTGCTGCTAGTTCAATTTGATGCAGTTCTTATTGTTTGTTCATGAAAACACAATCTTTCTATTTATAACAGTCACTCGCATTGTTTTATTTGTTAATTTATGAATGTGTGACGTGAGTGCTGTCATATTAAAAAATAAAGGCTGAGGGTTTTTTATTTGTAAATTGAAATGCCAACGTATCGTAAATTTGAGTTTTACGTCCTCTCGACCTGGGAAGGCACATATGGGACATTTGTTTTGGTTAGTTGGAAAGAATAAATATAAGACAAACACAAAACAGAAAAATACAATACAAGGACATAGACATTGTCTTGGCTCGCCTTTATAGTTGACCTTGGGTCAACTGAATTTCTTGTGTCTTCTTAATTTCTTAGTGCTTCTGGCTGCTATCAGCTGGTCGTTGATTTGCTTTAATTTTAAGCTTTCCATGGGTAGGTGCCACTGTTCGGACTTTGGACCCTGGGAGGGTATAATGTCGGACAGTTTAGTGGCTTTTTGTTGCGTCGAATAACTTTTGGGTTTTTTGAGATTATGACACCAAAGTCGTAAGAATTTAGAAAATCGTAGTATGCAATCCTTGAAATTTGTGTCGCGTTATTTAGTGTGAAGCTTTTGACAGATTTATTTTGCGTCCGAACATTTGGGGGCCTTACCAAATATGATTTAAGATACAGTGACAGTATCGCCCATACATACTGAAAAGCATAACGAAAGCACCGCACACAAAGAATTACCAACATGTTTCTGCTGAAATATTTCTCAGTTGATTCAACTACTTAACTAAAGGAAAGAGAAAAAAAAAGAGAGAAAGCCTCATCTCACGCAGACTTAGTAAGATGTTTGCGTTGCATTGCACATACACGCATGCATAAAAACGCACGCATATAAACACACTCTCACGCATGCACGTACACCAAATACACACGCACGCACACGCGCACACACACACACACACACACACACACATACAAACACACATATTGGTGTTTCTACTGATGTGCTGTTATATCATCATCATCATCATCCATCATTATCATCATCATTACAATCATCATCATTTTTGTTTTTCTTATTTGTATACAACAAACAAACAACTACACGGCAAGTGTAAAGTGACGTTATTTTATTCACAAGAGACAAAGCAAAACTACTGGATATTTCGGCAAATGTGCCTTTATCAACATAGACAAACAAGAAAACAGCAAACAGCAAATATAGCAAAAGGAGCAAAACGCAGGCAACAAAAGAAGAAGAAATTCAACAAGATCAAAAAACAATACGTCCCCTCTACAGTCCAATGCGTAAATAATCATTTACACGGACATACACACATGGGCACACACACATGGGCACACACACACACACACACACTCACACACACACACACACTCACACACACATACATACATACATACATACATACATACATACATACATACACACACACAGTCACACACACACACACACACACACACTTTTGACCAAAAGTGGAATTTCATGTCTTCTACTGAATGGATTTTTTTGTAATGTTCCATAAGCATTGCCCTGTTATATATTTTATGCTATTGTATATATGTATATGAATTAGGATGTATATGTGCGTGTGAGAGAGAGAGGGTGGGGGAGGAGAGAGAGAGAGAGAGAGAGAGAGAGAGAGAGAGAGAGAGAGAGAGAGAGAGAGAGGGGTGGGGGTGGGGTGGGGGTGGGGGTGGGAGGTGTGTACATATTGTGTGAGAACGGGCATATTTGCAAGCAAATAGTTTGCTTACGCTTTGTTGTTTTTATTTTATTACTGCATGCTCATTTCTCGTCATTTCTTTCTTTCTTTGTGTTATAGATGGCTTGATGTAAAAAAGCAAACTTATTGCTTATTCAATGCACCATCTGAAAATTAAAAAAATTGACTTTGACTTGACACACACACACACACACACACACACACACACACACACACACACACACACACACACACACACACACACACACACACACACACGCACGCACGCACATCACGCACACACACACATTCTCTCTCTCACATTGTTCTTTATTACCCAGCCCTTTCGTCTTTGATATTGCTACTGTTATAGCAAATTCTGAAATTGCCAAATTATGTATTTTTTGACGCCTTGTTACAAGAAATTGTTGTATTTTATGCATTAGTTTTGTTGATTATCAATACGTTTTTCGTTATTTTTGTGTGTCTAATATCACTATTGGTGAACAAACGTTAAATTAAACTACCGATCTCTCTCTCTCTCTCGTTTATTATTTATTATTTAATTGATATGGTATGTGCTATGGGTCGGTGGCCTGCA
This sequence comes from Phymorhynchus buccinoides, assembly GCA_017654935.2. NCBI lineage: Eukaryota > Metazoa > Mollusca > Gastropoda > Neogastropoda > Raphitomidae > Phymorhynchus > Phymorhynchus buccinoides. Next base: position 35,145,893 of record CM065709.1, read on the forward strand.
CATTAAACCAGTGTCAACCAGTGTCTCTCTCTAGCTCTCTCTCTCTCTCTCTCTCTCTCTCTCTCTCTCTCTCTCTCTCTCTCTCTCTCTCTCTCTCTCTCAGCACCTGTAGATCCGGCTTTTGTTCCACTATCGGATGTGCAATCTAATTACATTGTTTCATTAACAAAAAAATTTATGATGTAGCTTAGCTCATTAATATTCATGAAGGAAAACTATAACTGACGAAAAATTAAATGTAGGCGTTTCTGAGATTTGTTGTCTTTAAGAAATCGAAGCGATTGGTGCGTTTTGATGCTTTGCCTAAATCAACCTAAGTCAATCTAAAGGTGATGATGATGATGGTGGTGGTGGTGGTGCTGTTGCTGCTGCTGATGACGATGATATCTCTCTCTGTGTATCTGTCTCTCTCTCTGATTGTGGCCTTACTTCATTTGATATTTTCATATTCCTTTTTTATGCTGTATGCGTGTGTGTGTGGGAGAGTGCATGTGTGAAAAGAAGCTCGTTTTACCCCCAAATAAAACATTCGTAGTCGTAGGCCCTACTCTCTCTCTCTCTCTCTCTCTCCCCCCCCCCCCCCCCCCCCCCCCCAGGGCTGGGTGGGAAAAAGCTGTCATTGCTTATCTCATGTTCCCTGGTTAAATAAAATTTCGTTTTCGTTTTCTCTCTCTCTCTCTCTCTCTCTCTCTCTCCACACCCCCCTCTCTCTCTCGTCATGCCACACACCCTTCCTCTCTACATGTACTTTATTCCCATGAGCGGATCATTTAAAACCTCATTTTACACTCTTCACAAACTAAAATGGAAACCGTTCGCAGGCTCAAACAACCCCCAATAAGCCCCCTATACTGAACCACAGTAGA
>CM065709.1:35151758-35166758 GCA_017654935.2 Phymorhynchus buccinoides
AAGACTGGTTGTAAACCGTGAAAATAAATATGCATAGCAGACCTGTTTACCCCCTACACAAGTCTTGAGTAGTCTGGATGGCTGAAAGGAGTGGTTTTGGTTCAAAATGTGTAGCTTTATTCCATTAAAACCATCAATGTTCACTGAAAATGAGTAGAATCTAGCACTATTTTCAATTTTGAAGAGTAGTAGAGATCCAAACTGAGTAGAATACTACTCGAAAACAGTAGAGTAAACAGGTCTGGCATACTAATGCAAAATGGCAGTTTGGTCTGGTTTGCATTTTGCTACCCGTGTTGGCTAACTGTTCGGTACGCGCTCGCATGTAAAGTAGCCTTTGGGTAAGAATGTGTTTTTTTGTGTGTGTGCGCTGTGTGTGTGTGCGTGTGCATGTGCATGTGCGCACACGCACGTGTGAAGCATCGGATTTGTATTTCGTCGCTGTCCGACGCTAACCGTGTATTTACACAATCAGTGATTTTACAGGAGCATCAAAAAACATATTGTCGCCTGCTACAAAGTCAATCCCCATTTGATATACGCTTGACCCTTCTTCTTCACCGATGAGTAAACATGTGACACAATAAAACACCCAAACTTTTCGTGATAATTCAGTTACACGGTTAGTCACAAAGTTAGTGGATTGTTCTCACAATGGGAGATACGACAGCTGCCGGCAGTTACACGATTAGCGTGACCAATTACACGCTTATCGCGTCAAAACCAGCAACAACCCGCCACATACACGATTATTTCCGTGGTATCATGTGACAAATTTGAGCATTTTCATTGGTCGCAAATACAAGATATTTCTAGAAGACCTGCGTGAGGTCACTGGAAGGAGTTTCAGTAAAAAATCTATTTTTGTCAAATTTTGTAGATACACGGTTAGCGTCGGACAGCGACGATTTATGTTTCTGGCTGCTTCCTGTTTATTACTATTGTTATTGTTGAGCTTTGCAGAGTAAAATATTTCCAAATTCCCTATTTTTTTCTTTTTCTTCTTCGATCGCTCAGACAATTTCCTGTCAATTATGAGCGCAGATGCGTCATGCTGCCGTTACGCGCCTAACTAAAAAATAGTTTGGCCCAGCATATCCGACTTCGGCTGGAGGAAATGTTTTTGAAAGTGTTTCGTGAAAAAAAAGGCAGGAGAATGGACTGGTAAGGCAGAAAGATAGTAGATGACAGTAGGCAAAGGGAAAAGGCAGAGTCAAAGAGAGTGACAGATTAGAGGAAGTTACAAGCACAGAACTTCCAGAAGGTGGGGGAACTATTTATACAAAAGACCCCCCGGTATCCCCACGTGGGGGACTTCCCAATTTGAACACACCCATCCATCACCCCCCCCCCACACACACGCTCAGTGACTAACAAAGAACATTTTGCCACCAAACAGCTACAGTAACAAACATGATGCCTAACAAGGCAGGAAAGACAACTCCTCCCCCTGTGTTCCCAAGGAAGCATCAATGAGTTGCATCCCTTGATCTATTTGTCTCTCTCCCTTTCACTCGCTTCATTTCTTCTTCGTAGGTGAAACTTCTGCAACCAAACAAAATAATAATAATAATATTAATTAGCATTTATAGCGCCTAATCTTTAAAAAGCCTTAAGCTTACAATCATAAATGAATAAACCAGCAAGCAATAATTATAAATAAATAAACGACAAAAATATATTATACACATACACGCACTCACGCATGCACACACGCATGCTCTAAACACAGACACACTCACGCACTAAACACAGACACACGCACACACACACACGAACGCACTATGCGCACACACGCACGCACACACACACACACAAACAACACACCACACACGCATGCATACAAAAAAAATGAATTAAAATAAACTCATCTATTTTTATATACATCTGTATTGTTAAAAATAAGGGACTTTCCTGGTGTTGCACTGCCTCCAGGCATTGCCTCCAGGAACGTTCCCACCATCTTTATATCTACTCATATCCCATATGTGTCTGTTCCAGACCAGAGGACGTTAAGCAGAATTTCATTCAAACTCCCCATCTCTCTCTCTCATCTCAATTCTTTCTCTCTCGTCACTTGATGTTATTGTCATGATACGGGCTGGTGCCTTTAGTCATTAAACATTCCGAGTCCAAGTCCTCTCTATATACATATGTGACCTAGCACCACGAAAGGGACATTAACTCATTCGCATCGCAAACATTTTCAATTATTAAAAAAACTCACTCCAGCCATACACACAAACAAAACATACATAAACAAAAGGAGAAATGAATTACAGGTTTTTACTTCAGGTTTAGACATAGGGAAGTGGTAGATCAGACTTTTTTATATATATATATATTTTAACACAAAAATAAAGAAAACTACAACAAATCCGTGGTCGTTCCAATTTTAATTCAAGCTTTCGAGAGGGTGTCCTCTCTTCTTCAGGAATGACACACACTTATATATATATATTTTATATAGAAAAACTCTCTACACCGATTGGTTCCCCCACAACGAACCACTACAAAAGCAAAGTCAGAGGCAAAATTGTGGTCCAAGGGAGCGAAGCAAGTTTAGAAGTGACCAAGGTATTGTGTGCACACAGATTTACTTCCCTTGAAGCAAATGCATCAAATTGACAACTATCTATTAATTCCGGACATATATGGCCGATTAGCCATGAATGAGTTAAGTGTCAAAATGACCATTCTGAAATAATGGTACAGCTAGAAATTTCAGACAATTCTCTTTCAAACAATATAAGAACCATTCTTGTAACGTTTTCCGTCTTAGAGCTACAAGCATTTAAATTTGGTAGGGTGACTGTCGGCCATTTTGAGAAATCACAGTCTAAAGTTTAGCCTAGCTGAAGAAAATGCATCAACCTACTCATTTCAAAGCTCTTTTTGGAGTATTTAGAGACCATAACAAGGATTATAAGTAACAAGTATAACAAGTATATGAGTGGGCAGTTCCTCCATGGTCTGTCTGCCTCTGTCTCCCTCCCTCTCTCTTTCTCCATCTCTCTCAAAGATTGCTCACTTTAGCATGGTACATTTTCATGAAGGCCGTAGCCCCTGGTCTCTCAGTTTGGCCACCAGTTCCTCGACGGTCTGTCTCCCTCTGTCTCTCTCTCTCTCTCTGTCTCTGTCTCTCTCAAATATTACAGTGGAACCTCCCTTATAAGACTCCCTCCCATACAAGACCTACTTCTCTGAGACATTGCCCTTCTTTGTAAGTATTAAAATTACCTCCATTATAAGATCCCTCCCTTTAGGACCTCATTTTGGATGATTTTTAAAGGTCTTATAAGGGAGGTTCAACTGTACTCACCTTAGCATGGTACATTTTCATGAGGGCCGTAGCCCCTGGTCTCTCAGTTTGGCCACCAGTTCCTCGACGGTCTGTCTCCCTCTGTCTCTCTCTCTGTCTCTCTCTTTCTCTGTCTCTGTCTCTCTCAAATATTACAGTGGAACCTCCCTTATAAGACTCCCTCCCATACAAGACCTACTTCTCTGAGACATTGCCCTTCTTTGTAAGTATTAAAATTACCTCCATTATAAGATCCCTCCCTTATAGGACCTCATTTTGGATGATTTTTAAAGGTCTTATAAGGGAGGTTCAACTGTACTCACCTTAGCACGGTACATTTTCATGAGGGCCGTAGCCCCTGGTCTCTCAGTTTGGCCACCAGTTCCTCCACAGTCTGTCTATCTCTTTCTCCCTCCCTCTGTCTCTCTCTCTTTCTCCGTCTCTCTCAGATATTACTCAATTTATTACTCACCTTAGCATGGCACATTTTCATGAGGGCCGTAGACCCTGGTCTCTCAGTTTGGCCACCAGTTCCTCCACAGTCTGTCTCCCTCTTTCTCCCTCCCTCTGTTTCTCTCTCTTTCTCAGTCTCTCTCAGATAGTACTCAATTTATTACTCACCTTAGCATGGCACATTTTCATGAGGGCCGTAGCCCCTGGTCTCTCAGTTTGGCCACCAGTTCCTCCACAGTCTGTCTCCCTCTTTCTCCCTCCCTCTGTCTCTCTCAAATATTACTCTCTTTATTACTCACCTTAGCATGGTACATTTTCATAAAGGCCGTAGCCCCTGGTCTCTCAGTTTCGCACCAGTTCCTCCACGGTCTCCAGCTTCTGGTCGGCCTCTCTCTCCCTCCCTCTCTCTCTCTTTCTCTCTTTCTCCCTCCCTCCCTCTGTCTATCTCAAACATTACTCACCTTAGCATGGTACATTTTCATGAAGGCTGTAGCCCCTGGTCTCTCAGTTTCGCCACAAGTTCATTAGGCATTAGGTACTCTTTAGGCATTAGGCATTAGTCACAGAGGCGTCTCTGTAAAATTTGGGTTGCTCCCACCTGGAAAGGGCGTCGCAGCCAGAGGCGCGCCACCCAATTTTTGTGAGTTTCTAGTTGGGTTTTCTGCTTGCAATTTTTGTGTGATTGATGAGGAAGGAAAGGGGGTGTAAATTTTGACCAAATGACAAACTTTTCGTTGCCACAGGGTTTAACGTGTGCTAAGTGCATGGGCACACGGGACCTCGGTTTATCGTCTCATCCGAAAGACTCCACGTTCAGACTGTAAGGCCTAGTGCAAAGTGAGAGGAAAAATCCCCTGTACCCAGGTTCGAACTCGGGTTCACTGGACATGAAGCGAACACGCTACCTCTGTGCCACTCTACACTCTGTCTGTCTCAAACATTACTCACCTTAGCATGGTACATTTTCATGAGGGCAGTAGCCCCTGGTCTCTCAGTTTGGCCACCAGTTCCTCCACGGTCTCCAGCTTCTGGCCGGCCTCTCTCACAGGGGGGTCCTCTACGCTCACAACCTTCTGCGTCGGCTTCACTTCCACCCCGTAGTCGCCCGGCTTCTTCTTCTCCATCGGCTTCTTCTTGGCTTTCTGAAAACGCACAACAACAAAATAATGAGGCTTTATACTATTTGTACTATCCAGCGCAGGGCTGCCCACCCTCTGTTGCAGTTTCCAGGGACAGAATACATAGAAACCAGGGACAGCGACTTATTTCCAGGGACAGAATACATAGAAACCAGGAACAGCGACTTATTTCCAGGGACAGAATACATAGAAACCAGGGACACAGACTTATTTCCAGGGACAAAATACATAGAAACCAGGGACAGCGACTTATTTCCAGGGACTTAGAAACCAGGGACAGCGACTTTTTCCAGGGACAGAATACATAGAAACCAGGGACAGCGACTTATTTCCAGGGACAGCGAATACATAGAAACCAGGGACATTTCCAGACTTATTTCCAGGGACAGAATACATAGAAACCAGGGACAGCGACTTATTTCCAGGGACAAAATACATAGAAACCAGGGACAGCGACTTATTTCCAGACTTATTTCCAGGGACAAAATACATAGAAACCAGGGACAGCGACTTATTTCCAGGGACAGAATACATAGAAACCAGGGACTTATTTCCAGACTTATTTCCAGGGACAAAATACATAGAAACCAGGGACAGCGACTTATTTCCAGGGACAGAATACATAGAAACCAGGGACAGCGACTTATTTCCAGGGACAGAATACATAGAAACCAGGGACAGCGACTTATTTCCAGGGACAGAATACATAGAAACCAGACTTATTTCCAGGGACAGAATACATAGAAACCAGGGACAGCGACTTATTTCCAGGGACAAAATACATAGAAACCAGGGACACAGACTTATTTCCAGGGACAAAATACATAGAAACCAGGGAACAGCGACTTATTTCCAGGGACAGAATACATAGAAACCAGGGACAGACTTATTTCCAGGGACAGAAACCAGGGACACAGACTTATTTCCAGGGACAGAATACATAGAAACCAGGGACAGCGACTTATTTCCAGGGACAGAATACATAGAAACCAGGGACAGCGACTTATTTCCAGGGACAGAATACATAGAAACCAGGGACAGCGACTTATTTCCAGGGACAGAATACATAGAAACCAGGGACAGCGACTTATTTCCAGGGACAGAATACATAGAAACCAGGGACAGACTTATTTCCAGACTTATTTCCAGGGACAGAATACATAGAAACCAGGGACACAGACTTATTTCCAGGGACAGAATACATAGAAACCAGGGACAGACTTATTTCCAGGGACAGAATACATAGAAACCAGGGACAGCGACTTATTTCCAGGGACAGAATACATAGAAACCAGGGACAGCGACTTATTTCCAGGGACAGAATTTCCAGGGACATAGAAACCAGGGACAGCGACTTATTTCCAGGGACAGAATACATAGAAACCAGGGACAGCGACTTATTTCCAGGGACAGAATACATAGAAACCAGGGACAGCGACTTATTTCCAGGGACAGAATACATAGAAACCAGGGACAGCGACTTATTTCCAGGGACAAAATACATAGAAACCAGGGACAGCGACTTATTTCCAGGGACAAAATACATAGAAACCAGGGACAGCGACTTATTTCAGGGACAGAATACATAGAAACCAGGGACACGACTTATTTCCAGGGACAGAATACATAGAAACCAGGGACAGCGACTTATTTCCAGGGACAGAATACATAGAAACCAGGGACAGCGACTTATTTCCAGGGACAGAATACATAGAAACCAGGGACAGCGACTTATTTCCAGGGACAGAATACATAGAAACCAGGGAATACTTATTTCCAGGGACAAATACATAGAAACCAGGGACAGCGACTTATTTCCAGGGACAAAATACATAGAAACCAGGGACAGCGACTTATTTCCAGGGACAATAGAAACCAGGGACAGCGACTTATTTCAGGGACAGAATACATAGAAACCAGGGACACAGACTTATTTCCAGGGACAGAATACATAGAAACCAGGGACACATAGACTTATTTCCAGGGACAGACATACATAGAAACCAGGGACAGCGACTTATTTCCAGGGACAGAATACATAGAAACCAGGGACAGCGACTTATTTCCAGGGACAGAATACATTTATTTCCAGGGACAAACATAGAAACCAGGGACAACTTATTTCCAGGGACAAAATACATAGAAACCAGGGACAGCGACTTATTTCCAGGGACAAAATACATAGAAACCAGGGTCAACGAAACAGGGACAGAATTAGACTTATTTCCAGGGACAGAATGAAACCAGGGACAGCGACTGTAGAAACCACAACTTATTTCTGCAAATACATAGAAACTGGATACATTGGGGGTAGTCTAGAAACCAGGGACAGCGACTTATTTCTTGTACATAGCTTTTTCCAGGTTAGAAACCAGGGACAGCGACTTTTTCTATTGTGCAGAATACATAGAAACAATATTCAAGAATCCTTATAACACATAGAAACTTATTTCAGGGACAAATGGCCCGGATCCGGCTCATACATAGAAACCAGGGACAGCGACTTTTACAAGAGGTTTTTCCAGATTTTATTTCCAGGCAGTGTAACCAGCTTTTTCCAGGGACAGAATGCCAGGGACAGTCATAACCTTATTTCCAGGGACAGAATCGAAACCAGGGACTTGCTTTGACCTTGTATCTCTTCAAATCAACAGAATATCATTGCAGACTTTACATTCAGGTTTGGTTGTAGGGAGGGGGGACTCAAAGATCGGAATGTGAAATTTTTCCTTAGAAACTTTCTATGTGTTAGCTGTTTTCGTCAAATAGGAGACAAACGACGAAGGTATTTCCAGGGAATCTGATATTTTACGATCGAAACCAGGGACAGCGACTTAGTGCATAGTGTTAGTAATCTTATCTACATAAAATATCAGTCCAGGGACAACTTTTCATAACTTTTTTGTGGGGACAGATTATTTCCAGGGTTTTCGAACCTAGTCAAATGGCCCATCCGAAAACGGTTGTAATAGGGGAAGCAACTGGCCAGTGCCAAGAGAGTTAATGTTCAGTAACCTATGTGCAACATGTCTGTTAGGAAAATGTCAACAAAGTCTGTTTGTTGTTTTGGGGTGTTCCTGTGTTCAACAGTGAAGTCAGCAAACAAAGCAAGAAACCAGCCTGCTACATAAAACTTTTGATTCTGCTCCCTTTCCAGGGACGGAAACCAGGGACAGAAAAGTGGATTCCAGGGACAGGGGGACAGCCATTTCCAGGGACTGTTTCCAGGGACACATACCCCTTATTTCCAGGGGAGACCAGGTAGGCAGATCTGCTATCGTGAGGGCGGTAATTTTATTACTGAAACGAGTTTGCCACCTAGTGACAATCAGGGGCAGAGAATTTTCAGTGGGCATATATATACTTCTTCTTCGCAATGTGCAAGAGCAATAACGTCCAAATCAACATCAATGTCTGCCGAAAAAAAATTTGAGTGGGGGCGGGTTGGTTCCAGGGGGGATGGGGCGGGCAAATACTCATGTCCAGACCTATTTACCCTGAAAATGGGCTTGAGGTATTCGAAATCCAAAATAAGTGTATTTTTCACGAAATAGGAGTACTCCAACAGGAAAGTTTCCACAACGGAGCGTAAACATGCATACATTTTATAAACTTGTTGTAAATACTGTGTCAAAAGTATCATCCATTTAGAGAAAATGTCAACAAAGTCTGTTTGTTGTTTTGGGGTGTTCCTGTGTTCAACAGTGAAGGGGGGGGGCAAACAGAAAAGTGGATTCCAGGGACAGGGTGCCATTTGTGACTGTTTCCAGGGACACATACCCCTTTGGGGAGACGGGGCAGATCTGCTATCGGGGGGGTGGCAAATAAGTACTCATTTCACATCCTACTTCGCCTTCCAACTAACAACTTTTCGACAAGGTTGACAAAAAGATTCCAACTCTTTGTCTTTGTCTCTATTCACAATAAAATCGCGGAATCTTCGGCCACAAACTACATTCTGCAGCCACTCAATTCTCCAATGATTCACATACTTTTTTTTTTTTTTACATTTTGGTTTCGCCAACTCAATACACGCGGTCTCGGCAGACGCCATCTTGGAAATGACAACGGTGGAAGAGCAAATAGGCGCGAAATGAAGATTGTACCGTATAAAGATAATTTGGGTTCGGGGGGGGGGGTTCCGGCGGAGATCAATCGAAAATAAAATTGGCGGAAACGGTAGAAACGGCGGAGCTGTTTTCATGCCTGCTGGGTGCAGGGTTAAGCTGAATAAAAAATGCTATTTTAAATGGATTTAACAAGCTCTGCTTGAAGCCAAGTACACAGCTAAGGTATGGCAGGGGCACTTGATAAGTGGTGGTAGCAGAGCTGTCTACCCCCTGTTGAAGTTTTCAGGGACAAACTGCTTAAAAACCAGAGACCGAGCCTTGTTCCCAGGACAAACATTGTGTCTTCATGCATCAGGGTCAAAATGAACATTAACTTGTGATTATTTTGTGATCTTCTCTTAGCTCTAATGATGCTCATCGGTGCCAATGTGCTTCAATATCCAAGATCCTTTAGTGTTTGCTAACCTATGTGCAACATGTCCGTTAAGAAAATTTCAATAGTGTTCAATAGCAAGGTCAGATAACATGACAAGTGACCGCTCAACAAACTTTTGATTTCACTCAGTTTCCAGGGACGCCAGACAGAAAAGTGGATTCCAGGGACAGGGTGCCGTTTTTAACTGTTTCCAGGGACAAATACCCCTTAGGGGGGGACGGTAGACAGCCCTGTCAGGTAGGAACAAAATGTGGGAATGTTGGAAAGGGAGGTTGATCCTAATTGTTTTGTTTAGAAACCTCATCATCAGGCAAAGGCCACAAAAGAAAAAAACAAAAACACCACAACTGAATTCAGGCGTACAGCCTGAAGGAAAGAACCTGTGCAAGACTCGCCTTTCTCCGTGGGGATACCGGGGAGTCTTGCGTTCTAATAGTCCCCCCACCTTCTGGTGGTACTGTGCTTGGAACTTCCTCCAATCTGTCACTCTCTCTGACTCTGCCTTTACTGTCATCTACTATCTTTCTGCCTTATTGGTCAATTTTCCTGCCTTTGTTTTAGAAACTCTTACAAAGATTTTCTCCCGCCGAAGACGGACATGCTGGGCCTAACTATTTCTTAATAAGGCGCATAACAGCAGCATGATGCATCTGTGCTCGTAATCGGAAACTGTCTGAGTGATCAATGAAGGAGGAGGACTCACCATGATGTTGGGCAATGTAGCATAGCGGGGTTCGTTCAGTCGCAGGTCAGTGGTTACAACAGCCGGCAGTTTCACCTGGATGGTTTCCAAACCCCCGTCGATTTCCTTTATCACCTTCAGCTCTCCGTCAATTTTCTCTACCTTGGAAGCAAACGTCGCCTGCAAATTTACCAGAAAAAAAGTCATCTTACTGTTTGCTATCAAATTCAGCATCACTTATGAAATATCTTCTACTATCTATGTCTTCGACTCATTTCAGTTACTTTTATTAATCACCCCTCCATATTCTTCCTCTTGGAAGCTAACGTCATCATTAAGAATGATTTTTGTCACATTTCCATCAATTTCTTTGATGATCATTTAGGCATTGGACTGTAGAGGGGAAGTATTGTTTTTTGATTTTGATCTTGTTGGTTTTTGCTCCTTTTGTTGCCTGCTTTTTGCTCCTTTTGCTGTTTGCTGTTTTCTTGTTTGTCTGTGTTGATAAAGGCACATTCGCCGAAATATCCAGTAGTTTTGTTTTGTCTCTTGTGAATAATATAATGTCAATTTACACATGTTGTGTAGTTGTTTGTTTGTTGTATGTTCCAGTGACGTTGCAGTCTGTTTCAGTTTTGTGGTCAACACACTCAGGACGACTGAGCCAGATCTGGCTCATGGCTCGCACAACCGTTTAGGACGAATGGCCCGGCTCCGGCTCATAAGAGTTTTCAAGAGGTTTTGATTTCTGGCGTGTAACCAGCTTTCCGGTGCGAAGTCATAACCTATTTTCAGTTTGCTTTGACCTTGCCTCTCTTGAAATCAACCAATCATTGCATAGTTTACATTCAGCTTTGGTTGTAGAGGGGGGTCAAAGATCGGAATGTGAAATTTTCCTTCTTTCTATGTGTTAGCTGTTTTCGTCAATAGGAGACAAACGACGAAAGTAAGGAATCTGATATTTTATGATCGCTTAGTGCATGATGTTGCTAATCTTTTCTGAAAATATTGATGCCTAACTCTTCATAACTTGGTTTGGGTGATTGTTTTACGAACCTCGTCAAATGCCCAGTCCCCACAGAACAAGGGGAAATAATTCGGCCAGTCCCGAGTGAGTTAATGTTCTTTCAGTTATGTTGTATCTCTGTCATGTTGTTGTAGCACCTAACCTGAATTTATTTTGCAGATATTAAAGTATACTTGAACTTGAACTTGAACATGTTACGTTTATCATAAGAATAATTAATTATACATGTCAATAACAACACAAAAGAAGAAACACCATGGTAACCAACCTGGGGCCAATCCAACAAGGCTGCCGTCATCTGTCCCGTCTGGTTGCAGTCATCGTCGATAGCCTGCATAAATATAAAAAATTATAAATTCTAGCACAGACCTGTTTACCCCTATTTTGCAAAGTTGTGTAATTTCTGAAACCAAAAACCGTAATTTTTAAGATTAATCCAACCCATGACCAATGAACGTCGATATCGTACTGACCTGAGTGTGCAAAACTAAATGTCCGACGAGCAGTAGACACAGACGTCGTGTACTGAAGTAATCGAGCAGTGTGGCTCGTCACCTAGTGCTGAAGACGTATTCCTAGAATTTTTAGGTCACTTTCCCGGAATTTCTTTGCCATTTATGTGACTTTTGATGTCTTTTCTTTTGATTTTTTCGACCAGAAGATACAGAAGCTTCGGAATGCACTCGCTTGGACGCCATTTTGAAATAGAAACGGAAATGGTGCGAAATGACTTTTCACCACATCGTTTCAAAAGCTTCGCTTACCGACGCAACTGTAGTGGGGGTTTTTTATATTTAGGATTTTATTTTCCTGTATTTTTTTTCCGTAGCCATAATTTGACTTTTTTCCTGTAAAAATTACGGCAAAATCGTAAAGGTAAACAGGTCTGCTAGCATCCTCCGAAATCAAAGTGTGGCTGCCCTCGTGGCGGGGGTAGGCCCACAATGGTTCTCATCCCTGGCTGGTGTATTTTGTACCATAGTGTTCAAGTGCTTCAGCTGTTGGGATGAACCCTGGAGTCTTTTAGCCAGGGTACGGCAACAACAACAAACAAACAAAATTAAATTCTAGCATCAAACTAGATTATAAACAATTTGAACAGCATATAACTGTGGGTTGTCATATCGTCGCCTGCATAGACGTAAGTCGAAAGACGTCACTTCACATGAGGAATGGAAAACTCAATAGTTTGGTCATTTCAGGTCAAATTACGTCATTTTTCCTTCATTTAGCGTCACCATCAGTGTTTTATCTTTGCCAATTGTTGTTTTACAGCTTTGTGAGATGACGCAGCTTGTCTAGATCAACTGGTAAGTCCAACACATCGAAGATGACCAATTTTGAGTTACGTCTCTTTTGCATGCCGACGGCGATATGTCCGGCTTGGTTCCAGTTGTCATCAATAGCTTGAATAAAACAAGAAATAGGCAAAGTTGCAGTTTAGACACCCAAAATAAAATTTTCACATTGAAAACACCAAGAAGCAACACTTTTTGTTGTTTTGGGGAAATGGATAGGGCTAGGATCAGCCCAGGATTATTTGCCTCAAAACTTAAAGAACCAGACTTTGAGACTGAGAGTCTTAAACATGGATGTGTCTAAACAACAACATTGCAAAAAAATATATAATAAAAAATCTTCCGTTAAAAGTAACAATCCAATTGATTCTAAACAAAGAGAAAACACAAAACTCTTGATTAAAGCATTGATATTACACGTCCGGTCATGAAAAAGCGCTTTACAATCAGCATTGAAACACTCACACACGCATAACAGACACACACGCACGTACGTGCACGCACGTGAGTGAACGCGTTCTTGCACACAGACATACACACACAGACCCACACACATTTCATCAAACACACAGAAAACATTCTCACTGAAACGCACACAAACTTACAAAAATACACTTGTACAAACACGCGCAAACGCACGCACACACACACAAACACACACGCACACTCACATACACAAAACACTCATGTGTACTCACACTCACAGACACATACTCGCAAACACTTACTCTCCCCCCCCCCCCCCACCCCCCTCTCTCTAGCCGAACACTATCTCTCCTGCGCACACATACACTCATACACATGCAAGCACATATACCCACACAGAATGTTCACACACAACACAGTTATGGTATTTGTTTGTCGGCAAAAGGGTTAATCTTGCTGGGTCAGTGGCCGGGCTTACACGCTAAATAAAAATAATAAAAATACATAAACATTAACAAAAAATTTTTTTTTATTAAAAACGTTTCTCACATGCTGTTTCACTGACCTGTTTACCCATCAAAATGAGGTCGATTTTGTTGTCCTGAGCGATCTTGGCCATGATTTTAGCGACGTGTAGCGGCTGCATCACTTCGTAAGTCGCTGCGTCCACCTCTACGTGAATGGACTTGTCCGCCCCCATCGCCATGGCAGTACGCAGCGTCTCCTAGCAACAGTCGTAGTAGTACAGTGGAACCTCCCTTATAAGACCTCCCATTATAAGACTCCCTCCCACATAAGACCTACTTCTCTCAGACATTGCCCTTCTTTGTAAGGATTAAAATTACCTCCCTTATAAGACCCCTCCCTTATAAGACCCCTCCCTTATAAGACCCCTCCCTTATAAGACCCCTCCCTTATAAGACCCCTCCCTTATAAGACCCCTCCCTTATAAGACCGCTCCCTTATAAGACCCCTCCCTTATAAGACCTCATTTTGCATGATTTGTGAAGGTCTTATAAGGGAGGTTCCACTGTAGTAGTATAGTAGTAGTAGTAGTGTAATAGGGCTAGAAGTGGGCCTCTCGGCCCTTTTACGCCCTTTCTTGATTGTTTAATTTGATTAAGTTTCACAATGATTGCACAAACCTAAGCTAAAATAGCAGGGCTCCCAATCGTCCTGCAAAACAAGGGGTCCCAGGGACTCCTTCACTTACATTATAGAGGGTCCTAGAGGCGGGATAGAGGGTCCCAGTGGCACAAAAAAGAATTTTTCTAGTGCATTCCTGGGACCCCCTGCACATTCTTTTAGAGGGTCCTGTAGAATCTTAGTACTTCATAGACCCCCAAATGGGGGTCCCTGGGAGCCCTGAATAGTCTTAATTATTTTTAATTTTTGGAATGGACTCTCATTTTTAATCATCAAAAAAATTGAAAGCTCTTATATTAGGATCTTGGCCCAGAAGATTTTTAAAAGTGTTAATATCAGGTGCCTGTTTGATGTTAGTTGGTAAGTTATTCCAATGTTGAACAATCCTGTTAGAGAAGAAACATTTTCGTTTGTTAGTATTTGAACGTCTTAGAAACATGTCCATACTATTTCTCGTTTTATCCACTGCACTCTCGACAAAGAAATCACTGAATTCAAAATCATCAGAATTATTTATAATTCTATATACTTGTATGAGATCTCCTCTGAGTCTTCTTCCCTTGAGAGAAGGCAAATTATAATAAGAATTTCAAACAGGATAACTAAAGTACAAATTTGTACTTGTAATGACCTTGATTGGTTTTATTTTAAAATGTGTGTTTCGTTTTCCTTCTTGCTATTTTGTACAGAGCATTCTTTTAAATGGATTACAGTGGAACCTCCCTTATAATAATAATAATAATAAATGGATATTTATATAGCGCTTTTTATCGAGCACAAAGCGCTTTACAATCAGTATTGAAACACTCACACACGCACATGCAAAACAGACACACACGCACGTACGTGCACGCACGAGCGTGAACGCGTTCTTGCACACAGACATACATCAAACACACAGAAAACACATTCTCACTGAAACGCACACAAACTTACTCAAGCATACACTTGTACAAACACGCGCACACGCGCGCACGCACACACACACACACGACTCACTCACATACACAAAGCACTCAAGT
>CM065709.1:35174258-35184258 GCA_017654935.2 Phymorhynchus buccinoides
TTTAGCTCTGTAGGCTAAAGAAGTGCATCATGCGAGACTAAAAATGGGGCAAAATAGCGTAAACTATTCGCAAAAGCAAGTGCGAATATCCTGTCAAAAACGTATGTGCACGGTGTAGTTCGTTACCTTCGCCAAGGAGGTTATATTTGCCCAGACAGATAGTCTAGGCTGGTTTTGGGTCTGTCTGTGTTTTTCTTTCTGTGTATCGATTTTCTTTCTTTTTAAAAAATACTGGACGGATTTTGATCAAATTTAACAGAGATGTAAACATCTTCAAGGAACTTAAAGCTTCCTTTTAATAAGTTCATGATCTTGCTGATCGTTATTGGTTTTTTTATGATTACAAAAATCCAGATGGCTTTGATCCGTTTTTCAAAAGCTACTGGTGGCTTTTAATCATATTTGGTAGAGATGTAGACACCCCATTGGCACTAGAAGTGAGAGAGAGAAAATGGAGTTTTACGTCCTCTTGGTCTGAATCAGACACATATGGGACATTTGTAAATACAAATATGGTGGGAACAATACTGGAGGCAATGCCCGGAGGCAGTACGAAACCAGTAAAGTCCCGATTTTTTAAATTAATACAGATAGCTGTAGCGGTGG
Source organism: Phymorhynchus buccinoides (assembly GCA_017654935.2). Taxonomy (NCBI): domain Eukaryota; kingdom Metazoa; phylum Mollusca; class Gastropoda; order Neogastropoda; family Raphitomidae; genus Phymorhynchus; species Phymorhynchus buccinoides. The sequence goes on from CM065709.1 coordinate 35,174,865, forward strand.
CCACGCCTCGGTTAAACCTCATCGGCTATGGCACCACCACAAGTACTGTCTTGATTTGCGCACTAGAAGTGTTCGCCCCAGTGAGGCTTTATACAGAAAATTATCTGCCTCTGTCTTGTGCCTTGAGATGCGAACGCCACCTGCTTAAGATTATCGCCCTTGACTGTCATGAAGTAGTAGTATATAGCCACGGAAAATTATCTGCTCCTGACTCGTCACTAGGTGGCATAGGCAAGTCAGGCCTAAAATTATCGCCCTTTCGCGTCGGCAAGGAGTACTAGGGGAAGACGGGGTAAAAAGCGCATGGGCGGGTAAGAAGCCCACCCCAATTATCTCATGAAATAAAGAAAATTTCAGTCAAATTTGCCCATGAGACGAATGCTAGACATTAACGCTCGTCTCATGGGCAAAATGAGACTGAAATTTGCTTCATTTCATGAGATAATTGGGGTGGGCTTCTTACCCGCCCATGCGCTTTTTACCCCGTCTTCCCCTACTAGTATAAAGCCCCATTGCCATGGTCATGCTGACTTTTAGAATAACTATCTGTATTGTTTTAAAAAATCGGGACTTTACTGATGTTGCATTGCCTCCGGGCATTGCCTCCAGTAGGTTTTGTTCCCACAATCTTTGTATCTAAAAATGTGCCATATGTGTCTGTTCCAGACCGAGAGGACGTAAAACACCATTTTTCATGCTGACTTTTGTTGATTTTGCTTTAGTTATTAGTTATTAGGTATTTTAGTCACAGAGGTGTCTCTGTGAAATTCGGGTTGCTCCCACCTGGAGAGCACGTGGCAGCCAGAGGCGCGCCACCCAATTTTTTTTGGGGGCATGCGATTGATGACGGGGGAGGGGTAAATTTTTACCAAATGACAACTTTTTCGTTGTCACTGGGTTTAGCGTGTGCTAAGTGCATGGGCACACAGGACCTCGGTTTATCGTCTCATCCGAAAGTTCGAAAATGAAGGAAAGAAAATATGAAAAGAACACAAATTGGCACACGCGCGCACACACACAACAACAAAAACATACAATATTTATACAGCGCTGAATCTTGGTAGAAATCACATCAAAGCGCACACACACGTTAGCATTCATAACGCATTCAAACAAAAATGCACACACACACATGCGCGCGCGTGTGGACACACACACACACACACACACACACACACACGCACGCACGCACGCACGCACGCACGCACGCACGCACACGCACACGCGCGCACGCGCACACACACACACACACACACACACACACACACACACACACACACAACCAAACCTCCACTGACTCTTCGTTTCACTTCAAAAGTCGAAGGCAACATGAAAAGAAGTTCAGTTTGTTTTAATATTCACAATACGTAAGTATACATTGCTGCACTATAGGTCTATATACAGTCGAATCATTTATTATTTCAAACCTACTACTGTACACATCAGAAAAACAGATCTTTATACACAACGCGGCACAAGCGGAGAAAGTGAGTTTATCGTCCAATTGATTGCAGATCCTTATGGACGTTCTCCTTGAAGACTGGGCTGTCTTCTGGCAAAGTATGTCAGGTTTTTGGAATGCGGTTCAGTGCAGCGTACTACTATCGTCTGGCTCGTGAGCTAAGAGACTGTATCTCGCTTTGTCATAGGTTTCAAATTTGATGGCTTTCCAGCTGGCTTGGCCTTCTCCTAGTCATTGCTTTATTGGCACATCTTCAAAATCCTAAGGTTTCACTTTTCGGAACCACCCCCCTGGTATTAATATGGATCCACGTGATCCAATGGGGGACCCAGTTCGGGTAGAAAACCCTTGCTGGGACATCCCCCGGCCACACAGGCCAGAGGACAGGTGTTAAGTCTTTGGGTTACCTTGGCCTCGGCACAAGCCTTTAGCCGCAGTCTCTTATACCACAATTTTATTAAATTGTTAAACTCGCTTGCAGCTGCTCCCGTGGGGATACCGGGGGGGGGGGGGGGGGGTCTTTCGTACAAATAGTTCCCCCACCTTCTGGAAGTTCTGTGCTTGTATCTTCCTCTAATCTGTCACTCTTTGACTCTGCCTTTTCCCTTTGCTTGCTGTCATCTGTATCTTTCTATCTCACTGGTCCATTCTGCTGCCTTTTTTCCCCATAAATTCTTACAAAGATTTCTTCAGCCAAAGTCGGACATAGGGCCGGCCTACTGGGCCAAATTATTTCTTAGTTAGGCCAGGCTTTTTGGTTAGGCACATAACGGCAGCATGACGCATCTACGCTCATATGACTGGAAACTGAGCGAACGAAGAAGAAGAAGCTTGCAGTTGACCAGAGCCATTGTGAAAGGTCGAGGTAGGGATAGGGTATTTGGTATTGGTATTTGGTATATTCTAGACACAGAGACTTATTTCTGTGAAAGCCGGGCCGCTGCTCTGCCCCGGAGAGTGCGTCGCCGCAAGTGCAGCGCCTACCCAATTTTAAAACAATTTGTTTTTCAGGGGGGTACAGGTTTGGAGGGGGTGTGGGTACACTTGGAAAACCTAGCTATCAATTTGGCCATACCAGGCAGCGGGATTTTCCCCTGCTCTTACCGACTTTCAACTGCCGTGGGATTTTTACGTGCATAAAGCGCACTGGTCAGACTAGCTCTAAGTCCCCATCCGAAGGACTCGACGTTCAGTTCGATTTTCCTGTCAAACTAGAAAGAAAGGGCGAGGGGGCCGGGATTCGAACCTGGGTTTCTCACGCTGCAGTCATGCATTACATTTGGCAGGCGAACGTCTTAACCACTCTGCCACCTTTCTCCCTATAAATAATAAGGGATAAGGATAGGGATAAAAAATTAACGGCTGGGATATGGATGGGGTTAGGATTAGGGTTAGAATTGAACGGCCTGGATAGGAACAGGACTATTGTACGTTGTTGGTGTTGTTGACGTACCCTGGCTAAAAGACTCCAGGGATCATCCCAACAGCCGAGGCACTTGAACACTATGGTACAAAATATGCATCAGCTAGGGATGAGAACATTACGTGTGTGACCGTTTTCTGATTACCCCGCCACGTTGGCAGCCACACTCCATCTTCGGGGGATTTTGGAGACTGATGTTATACTAGGAGCTCGTCATGGCTAAAGACAATCCCAGCATAATTATTCATAGCATAACAACATTTTGCCGACATAGCCTTGGTGTTCTAGCTTATGTCAATTGGTCTGACACAGCGTTAAAAGACATTGCAAGGAACAGGATTAGAATTGAAACGGCCCAGTTATGGACACGGTTAGGATTAAGGTTAGCATTCCGGTTTGAATTAAACAAAAAATCAATGGCCGCTTCCCGCCATGCAATGAAAATATCTTCCTTTTTTATCTAAATAAAGAAATTAGAGCTCCACGGATGTTTGTCAAGAATTAAACAAAGGAAAGTAACTCTACTGGTACGGGTTGGTTTCTTTGCAGGGTTTCCCCCCCTTGGTCTGTATGTGTGTGTGTGTGTGTGTGTGTGTGTGTGTGTGTGTGTGTGTGTGTGTGTGTGTGTGTGTGAGAGAGAGAGAGAGAGAGAGAGAGAGAGAGAGAGAGAGAGAGAGAGAGAGAGAGAGAGAGAGAGAGAGAGAGAGAGAGAGAGAGAGAGAGAGAGAGAGAGAGAGAGAGAGAGAGAGAGAGAGAGAGAGGATACATTACACATTCAGGGGTTGGGTTATGAGAAGGTGGGGGTGGGCAGAGAAGCAAAAGAGCATAAGATCGAAGAACAAAAAGAACAGATGGAGAGAGAGAAGGAGAGAGAGAGAGAGAGAGAGAGAGAGAGAGAGAGAGAGAGAGAGAGAGAGAGAGAGAGAGAGAGAGAGAGAGAGAGAGAGAGAGAGAGAGAGAGAGAGAGGGAGGGAGGGAGGTGTTATTTCCCAGGTGAACCCGGGTACAAAATTGCTTGTAATCTTATAAGAGGCATAAGAGACTGCAACCACGCTCGTCATGGCCGAAACACACGTATTTGTCACTCCTTCCCATGGCAACACATGCATATTGCTAGTGATATAATATAACGCAATGCATTTCTATGGGGGAAGAGTAAAATTAAAATATCAACCTGTATTTTAACCAAAACTTGACTTGGCAACAGCCCAACTCGCTCTCACTGGTTGGTTTTTAAATATACAACAAACAAACAACTACACGACAAGTGTAAAGTGACGTTATTTTATTCACAAGAGAAAACTACTGGATATTTCGGCGAATGCGCCTTTATCAACACAGACAAACAATTAAACAGCAAACATCAAATATAGCAAAAGGAGCAAAAAGCAGGCAACAGAAGGAGCAAAAAACCATCAAGATCAAAATAAAAACAATACTTCCCCTCTACAGTCCAACGCGTAAATGATACAACAAAGTTGAAACCAAAGAGCAAGGCTGTGAACACAAATCAAGAAAAAAAAATTTGAAGTGAGAGAGGTTGGGGACAGTGAGTACGCAATCATAGATGGTAGAAGTTGGAAACAAGGGTCAGTTGTGTGTAAGGGGTGGGGAGGGGGAGGTTTGGTGAAGAGAACAAATCTCGTGCTAAAGCCGGTGAACACATGTAGGGCCTACTGATGTAGCAGAAGCTGACATTACATTTCAATTGAAAAATGAAAAAGACAGAGAGAGAAGGGGGGGGGATGGAAATAGAGGGGGGGTTCGCCGCCTAGCGCATCAAACCCATGTCTGACCCCAAGGGGTGAGGGGGAAAACGGAAGTTCTCCGAGAAAAAAAAACCCTAGTTAGACACACTTGTCTAAGACATGAAAAATGAAAACAAATTTAAAGGATTAAGGGGAAAAAAACTATCTGGTAGAAAAAAACCATGCGCATGTGGTCAAAGACAAGTGCAACAAACCCCTCTCACATGCACACACAAACACATACACACACTCTCTCTCTCCCTTGTTTTTAAATAGCCAATCAGAAAGCGACACGTCACGTCAACAACCACCCCGTTGCTCCAATCAGAAAGCGACACGTCACGTCAGCAGCCACCCCACTGCTCCAATCAGAAAGCGACACGTCACGTCAGCAGCCACCCCACTGCTCCAATCAGAAAGCGACACGTCACCGTCATCTAGCACCATCCGGTGCTCCAGGCTCCATTGAAGTTCTGAGGTCTGCCTGCTTTGATGGTGACCTTGGGTTTGGAAGGAACCAGCTGGGTGGTGAGGGAGTCCAGCTTCGTCTTGAGGCGATCCACCAGACCCTGGTATTTGGGGTCTCCAATAAGGTCAGTTGTTTCTGCGGGGTCCTGAAATAGATGGACAGAGAAGTTAGATGAGAAAGAGAGAAAGGAAGAAAGGAAGGGAGGTTGGTATTTGGGGTCTCCAATAAGGTCAGTTGTTTCTGCGGGGTCCTGAAATAGATGGACAGAGAAGTTAGATGAGAAAGAGAGAAAGGAGAAGGGAGATTGGTATTTGGGGTCTCCAATAAGGTCCGTTGTTTCTGCGGGGTCCTGAAATAGATGGAGAAAGAAGTTGGATGAGAAAGAAAGAAGACAAGGAAGGAAGAACGCAAGGAAGGAAGGTTGGTATATGGGGTCTCCAATAAGGTCCGTTGTTTCTGCGAGGTCCTGAAATAGATGGAGATATGGACATGTTTCCTTGCCTTTTTGTCTTTGTTGCATAGGCCTCATTGCTGTTATATTTGTTACATATCTTTGGACTTGGGTACTACATCAAATATGGATTTGAGGGGGGTTACAAGGATTCCACCCCCCAACTCCCCAACACCCCCACCCCACTCAGAAAAAAATAACAATAAAGGAAAGAAAGAAAACACAAAGAGGGAGAAATGTAGTCCCATGCTATAGCTTTAGCTTATTCTCCCATGATAAGCCTTCATTGCATCTTTTACATTCAAATTGTCGTCAGCTTCTGGGGGGCAAACCCCCCAAACCCCACCCCCACCCGTGCACTTAGAACTACCCCCTTTTTCCATGACTGAACGATCCACCCATGTACATGGCTGTATTTTTATATTCATGCATTTTGGTTGTTGATTGTGGTTAACAATACCAATTATGAAATTGAATAGCATATACTAAGATGAGTAAATTAACCTATCTATCCACCTTGCCCGCGGGCCCCCCGTCCCCCCCCCCCCCCCCCCTTCCCCCCCCCCACCAATACCCCCCCCCCACAGCCTGTTTGCTGGCAATCCTGCCCCCCCCACCCCCCCACCCCGGCTTTAACATCTTCATGGCCATTGAAGATCTCTATACAAGTAAAGATCTCTATACAAGTAAAGATCTCTATACAAGTAAATTATTCATACATTCTCTCTCTCTCTCTCTCTCTCTCTCTCTCTCTCTCTCTCTCTCTCTCTCTCTCTCTCTCTCTCTCACTCTCTCTCTCTCTCTCTCTCTCTCTCTCTCTCTCTCTCTCTCTCTCTCTCTCTCTCTCTCTCTCTCTCTCTCTCTCTCTCTCTCTCTCTCTCTCTCTCTCTCTCTCTCTCTCTCTCTCTCTCTCTCTCTCTCTCTCTCTCTCTCTCTCTCTCTCTCTCTCTCTCTCCAGAGACAGACAGACAGAGAAAAACAAAATAGAAAAACAAAGTATCAGCTCTTTCTACACAGAAATTAATATTTTAAAGATATTTTTCAAAAAGTGTAGTACTATCTTATTGTCAGATACAGACAGACAGACAACAGACAGACAGACAGACAGACAGACAGACAGACAGACAGACAGACAGACAGACAGACAGACAGAAACCTTTTCAATGTCGAACAGCATGTAGTCTGGGTATTTCTTGTAAGGGGCTGGCATGTTGTTCACCACACCAGCGGGTGGATTGTACCATGCATCTGAAAGCAAACCACACAACAAGATGACACAGCCATATACACTGCACTCCCTGTTCAACGCAAAGAACGAAACAAAAGAAAGATTTTACAATACAACAATTTGTCAAGTAGGCTCTGTTCAAATTCTTAGCCTACGTAGCATTCTCAAAATGGATTTGTTCTCAACATGTCTGCGCGTGTGCGAAATCGATCATGACCTACCATAAAATTTTATCTTTTGTGTATTCGACACTAAATTGACCCTAACCCTAGCCCTAGCCGAACCTTACCCCTAACTCTTCGCACATACGCAGACATGTTGAGAACAAATCCATTTTGAGAACGCCACACCGGTGTTACGAAAAATAGGGTCCCTGGTAAAATAGTGAGCCTAAGGCCAATAACCTTCTGGAGACAATAGACCCGGACCAGATTGATATCGTTTCAACATATATCATATCAGTTTAGGCTCTGTAGGCTTTTGAAGCCTTTTGCCCTCTAGATATTTTTCTCAAATGTAGATAAGTTTTTTGTGGGTTTTTTGGGGGGTTTTAGCCGTGAATTACTTCGGCTATTGTGTATTTGGTGTTTTTTTGAGGGGTTTGTTTGTTTTTTATTTCTCCAAATTTGTGGAGTACATAATAGTATTACATTTTTTGTCAATAAGATTTTTGAACATATTTAGTGATGATGCATTCACAGTTTCATTAGAAAGATTGTTCCATGCAGTTATTACTCTGTTAGTAAAAAAAAGTTTTGAGCTGAACGACTTTTATTTAGTTTTTTTGTTAGTTTGAAATCATGCCCTCGTGTTCTCTCCTCGTCAGTTAGAGTTAGTAAAGTTTTAGTTGTGTTAGGATCATAGAACTTGTTAAGAATTGTATACACCTCAATCAAATCGCCTCTTAGACGTCTGTATTCCAAACTAGGTATTCCCAAGTACTTTAGTCTGTCCTCATAGTCCATATCTCTGGTTCCAATAATTGTTTTCGTAAATCTCCTTTGGACACCTCCTAAATGATCAACATACCACCCCCACCCCCACCCCCCTTAGAAATGTGTGCTATAAACCTGTAGAAACGTTATTCAGGTCTATTTTCTACGGAGACCATTGATTGTGGTATTTTTGTTTTTGTGGTATGACTTTTTTAACAAAAGTATTTTAACTTATAACTTTGAATTTGTTTTTACCTTGTGTTTTTATTCCTTTTTAATACGTGGTATTGTATGATTCAACGTAGTGACAGCCCTCACATGGCCTTAGTTGTCGACGGGGCTATAATTTTTATCTTAATCTTAATCTTACTGTAGGCCAGTTTAAACTGTTTGAAAAAGGCAGCTAGCTGCTACTCTAGAGGGCTGGGCTAAAACATGTCTGCATTTACAGTGGAGATGCCTTGCCCACGGTACATCCGCACTCTCTCGTATTGTGAAGATGCCTTGCCCAGGGTACATCCGCACTCTCTTTTCATTATTACTCTGATAAACTTACCGGCCTGCCGGGTTTCCTGTAAGCGAGTTTGAACTGTTTGAAGTGGAGGCGGGCTGCATTGTAGACAAGATGCCTTGCCCAGGGTACATCCCCACTCTCTCACATTGTGGAGATGCCTTGCCCAGGGTACATCCCCACTCTCTCACATTGTGGAGGAGCCTTGCCCAGGGTACATCCCCACTCTCTCACATTGTGGAGATGCCTTGCCCAGGGTACATCCCCACTCTCTCACATTGTGGAGATGCTTTGCCAAGGGTACATCCCCACTCTCTCACATTGTGGAGATGCCTTGCCCAGGGTACATCCCCACTCTCTCAAACTTGTGGAGATGCTCCCAGGGTACATCCTCACTCTCTCACATTGTGGAGGCCAGCCTTGCCCACGGTACATCCGCACTCTCTCACATTGTGGAGGAGCCTTGCCCAGGGTACATCCCCACTCTCTCACATTGTGGAGATGCCTTGCCCAGGGTACATCCCTACTCTCTCACATTGTGGAGATGCCTTGCCCAGGGTACATCCCCACTCTCTCACATTGTGGAGATGCCTTGCCCAGGGTACATCCCCATTCTATGCTAAGCTTACCGGGTTAGTCGGGTTTCCTATAAGCTAGTTTGAACTGTTTGAAGCGGGGGCGGGCTGCATTGTAGACAAGATGCCTTTACCCAAGGTACATCCCCACTCTCTCGCACTGTGGAGATGCCTTGCCCAGGGCACATCATCACTCTGCTAAGCTTACCGGGTCAATCGGGCTTCCTATAAGCCAGTTTGAACTGCTTGAAGCGCAGGGCAGCGTTCTTCTTCACTTGGTTGATGTTTTTATACTAAGCTTTTTTCTCCTGCCTGCTCTGTTTTTCTATGACATTTGCCCAGGGTACATCCCCACTCTCTCTCTCATAACTCATAAACTTACCGGGGCCCCCCTGGATTTTCTGCGTAAGTCAGTTTCAAAAAGCAGCTGCTATACTAGAGGGCTGGGCTTAAACAAAAACTGTATAGTGGAGATGCCATGCCCACGGTACATCCCCACTCTGATAAACTTACCGGGACCTCCGGGTTTCCTGTAGGCCAGTTTGAACTGCTTGGAGTGAATGGCTGCGTTGTTCTTCACTTCATTGATGTT
>CM065709.1:35189258-35194258 GCA_017654935.2 Phymorhynchus buccinoides
TCTCAATCATTCAATCAATCAATAATTTTGTTAATTGTTAGCTTCAATATAAGCTTAAATTAATATAATAAAGAAATAATTATTCAGTTTCAGCGCTGGGGTTAAAAACGATGCATTGCAGGACTTGAAGACAACCGTAATTCAGTTTATAAATTATGTAATCTAAACACACACACACACACACACACACACACACACACACACACACACACACACACACACACACACACACACACACACACACACACACACACACACATACATTTGGGACAATCAGAATACATTAAATATTAAACGGTTATGTTATGCAATGCAAAAGAAGTTGGAAGATCTATATATTCAGTTCTGGAAAAAAGAAAAAACAAGAGACATTCAAGCTAATTTTATATAATGCTATAACCAAAGATTATGGTATGGAACAATACTTAGTAAGAAATACAAGCAAAAAACATCGAATTCTTTTCACAAAGCTACGTACAAGTTCCCATGATCTTATGATTGAAAAAGGAAGATACCAAAACCTAACGAGGGAAAATAGAAAATGCGTATCCTGCAATAAGATCGAAGATGAATTTCATTTTTTAAATGACTGCACTAAATATGATGAACTAAGAAAGAATCTTGTTATACAATTAAAAAAACATTTTGGATTATTCAATTGATAAAAATATAAGTGATTTAATTCATTATAAGTGCTACCAAAAAGAAATATCAAAATTCATTTACGATTGTTTTAAAGAAAGAGTAAAACAATAGACCTACTAAACAAAGATCATGGCTATAGACATGTTTTCCTCTTTTTCATCTGAAAATATAAGAAGCAATCCTGTTAGTTTAAATTGATATTGTTTTGTGCCAAATAAGTCTGTTGTTTTTTTACTTCTAAGGCAATAAACAGCTGTTCTGTTCTGTTCTGTTCATACTTGAGCACCTTCCATCCACATTGTATTCATATCTGACACAACAGACGAATCCCCTGGGGGCAAAATGGACCGACACACTAGAAAGGCGGCCCGACTTCCCCCTGACACCGGTACCGGTTCCAGAAAATAACAGGGTTGAGAGAGAGAGAGAGAGAGAGAGAGAGAGAGAGAGAGAGAGAGAGAGAGAGAGAGAGAGAGAGAGAGAGAGAGAGAGAGAGAGAGAGAGAGAGATATATAAATAGGGAGATAGGGGTGGAGAGAGAGAGAGAGAGAGAGAGAGAGAGAGAGAGAGAGAGAGAGAGAGAGAGAGAGAGAGAGAGAGAGAGAAAGAGAGAGATGGAGGGAGAGGTAGAGAGAGAGACAGAGACAGTCACACTACACACACACACACACACACACACACACACACACACACACACACACACACACACACACACACACACACACACATTTATTTATTTATTTTCCCCTCTTTTCCCCTTTCTTTATTGATTACCTCTTTGGAATCTTTAGTTCCTTCAGGGGTTTTTTTTGTGTTTTTACGGATGGCTTGATGAAAAAAAAAAATTATTTGCTTATTCAATGTTCCATCTGGAAATAAAAGTTTGACTTGATTTTGACACACACACCTTGCCATAGAAGGTGTCGAACCCTCGGTACGTGGGTGTCATCTCCAAGCGACAGAAACCCAGATGCCATTTTCCCACGTAGTGCGTTCTGTAGCCCATGTCTTGGAGGTCTTCAGGAAGCAACCTGGAGCAACATCGTTTATATATATTCGGGTTAAAGGTGGACCCTGACGGATGAGTTTTTGCAAGAAACAGATTTATTAGATTTATTAGGTACTTTATAGTCACAGAGGCATCTCTGTGAAAATCGGGTTGCTCCCACATGGAGAGCGCGTCGCAGCCAGAGGCGCGCCACCCATTTTTAAAAAAAACCCATTTTGCATGCGATTTTGTGTGTGATTGATGAGGAAGGAAAGGGGGGGGGTAAATTTTGACCAAGTGACAACTTTTTCGTTGCCACTGGGTTTAGCGTGTGCTAAGTGCATGGGCACACGGGATCTCGGTTTATCGTCTCATCCGATAGACTCCACATTCAGACTGTATCTACTGCAAAGTGAAAGGAAAAATCCCCTGTACCCAGGTTCGAACTCGGGTTTACTTGACACGAAGCGAACGCGTTACCACTGTGCCACTCTACACTTCGAGAAACACGTCGAGGTCACCAGAAACGCAGCCTTTTCAAGGATCGGAACACTCACTTTGCTCTGGTTTCCTAGAAATCAAACCGTAAAAACGGCGATTCCTCCTTGGCGAAGATGCCGGAGAGATAAGCCATTTTGGATGGGGTGGGTGGAGGTCATTCATTGTGGTTGAAGCGTTTTCTTTTCTTTTTTTGTAGTGCAGTAAAAAAAAAAGGGAGCTGGGTTTTTTTTGTGAGCAAAACTCCTTTGCATAATAAACTGCATAAAATTTAAAAATAAAAAAATAAAATATTGCAAAAGGACACGCCTTCTCTTTGGGTGAAAGAATTTGACTTCCAGCACCTCCACCAAGGAGGAATCGCCGATTAGACGGTTTGATTTCTAGGAAACCAGAGCAAAGTGAGTGTTGCAATCTCTGTAAAGGGTGTTTTCCTGGTGATCTGGACGTGTTTCTTACAAAAACACATCCGTCAGGGTGCCCCTTTAAAACAAAATGGACTTATCTATGTCCAAATATGAAATAGTGAGGCTAAGAGAGAGAGAGAATTATAGTGACATGAATAAGGGGAAGGAACTTCTCGTAATTAACTCCCTTTTACCAAAGTTATTTATGGCACCTATTCGCCTAGCAAAGTGAAAGTAGTTCTTCTTCTTCGCCTCAGGCAGCCAACTTCATCAGGTTGAAGATTCTGCTGCACTTTGGGGGGCAGTAAGAAGACAAGAAATTAGAAAGCTGAAGAGATAGAAGTATCCTAATGAAAAGGAAAGTAAACATAGAATAAAACCTAGTGTGGATCTGTCTATATAAAAATATAAAAACAATTAACCCGAAAATGCAGACCCACGTTCGTCCAAGTAGTATGCTAGCATCAGAAGAGGATGAACTTGGGTCTGCATTGCTGTGGCAATACTACTACTTTCACTTTGCTAGGCGAATAGGTGCCATAAATAACGTTGGTAAAAGGGAGTTAATTATGAGAAGTTCCATTCTTTCACCCACCCATCCACCCATCCATTCTTTCACCCACCCATCCACCCATCTATCTATCCATTCTCACCCATCCATCAAATATTTCATCCATCCATTCTTTTACCCCACCCACCCACCCACCCATCCATCCATCAAATCTTTCACCCATCCATCCATCCATTCACCCACCCACCCATCCATCAGATCTTTCACCCATCCATCCATCCATCAGATCTTTCACCCATTCATTCTTTCACCCACCCATCCATCCATCCATCAAATCTTTCACCCATCCATCCATCCATTCACCCACCCACCCATCCATCAGATCTTTCACCCATCCATCCATCCATCAGATCTTTCACCCATTCATTCTTTCACCCACCCATCCATCCATCCATCAAATCTTTCACCCATCCATCCATCCATTCACCCACCAGATCTTTCACCCATCCATCCATCCATCCATCAGATCTTTCACCCATTCATTCTTTCACACACCCATCCATCCATCCATCAGATCTTTCACCCATTCATTCTTTCACCCACCCATCCATCCATCCATCAGATCTTTCATCCATCCATTCTTTCACCCACCCATCCACCCACCCACCCATCCATCCATCCATCAGATCTTTCATCCATCCATTCTTTCACCCACCCATCCACCCATCCACGCCTTTACCTGTATTCCAGCGGCAAGGAGATGTTCTCAGAGGCGAAGAACACGTTGTGCTGTAGCCCCAGGCGGAAAGGGTAGTACCCGGTAGTACCCGCTGAGGAAGGCCGCTCGTGAGGGCGTGCATTGCTGCAGACGATACAGGGGGGGGTCCACAACATCATTATGTGACCCAGCACCACGAAAGGGACATGGGGAGGGGGGGGGGGAGAAAAATGGTGCTTTACGTCCTCTCGGTCTGAACCAGACACATATGGGACATTTGTAAATACAAATATGGTGGGAACAATACTGGAGGCAATGCCCGGAGGCAGTACGAAACCAGTAAAGTCCCGATTTTTTTTTACTAATACAGATAGGTGTAGCGGTAGCCACGCCTCGGTTAAATCTCATCGGCTATGGCACCGCCACAAGTATGTATGACAAAAATATAAAAGGGACATTTTTTGGTGATGCATTATAGTCACAGAGGCGTCTCTGTGAAATTCGGGTTGCTCCCACCTGGAGTGAGAGTCGCAGCCAGAGGCGCACTACCCAATGCATGCATTTTTTGTGTTACTGATAAGGAAGGAAAGGGGGGGGTTGGGAGGTAAATTTTGACCAAATGACAACTTTTTCGTCGCCACTGGGTTTAACGTGTGCTAAGTGCATGGGCACACGGGACCTCGGTTTATCGTCTCATCCGAAAAACTCCACGTTCAGACCGGAAGTCCTAGTGCAAAGTGAGAGGAAAAATCCCCTGTACCCAGGTTCGAACTCGGGTTTACTTGACACAAGGCGAACGCGCTTACCACTGTGCCACTCTACACCCACCATTCTACACTCACGCATTAAGTCGCTGTGCTAGTTTCTCACAACAGGCTTGCAAAGTCAGAAATCTCAATTTTTAGTTATGGGCATTTTTTGTGTTTTCTAACATCTTATCTTTTATATTTATAATGGATACTCTTTAACATGGTCTCTAAATGGTCTTAGAAGTGTTTTAGATCGAGTAGGTTGATGCATTTTCTTCACCTAGGCTAGAATTTAGACTGTGTTTTCTCAAAATGGCTGACGTTCACCCTACTAACTTTAAATGCTCATAATTCTGGAACGGAAAAAGATACAAGATAGTTCTTGTGTCGCTTAAATTCAGTTGTCTGAAGTTTTCAAAATGTATATTTGATGCCGTATATTTTTCTCAGAATGGTCAGTTTGACATTTAATGTCCCTTTCGTG
>CM065709.1:35201758-35206758 GCA_017654935.2 Phymorhynchus buccinoides
TCTCTCCTTGCTCTCTCTCACAACAACCGTCTGAGCTCCAGAAAAAGTCTCCCATAATTTATAGGCCCGTTTTGTTAATTTACAGCCCCCCCCCCCCCCCCCCTCCTACCCTCCCCATTTCTTCCATACCCACCCTCCACCCACACAGTCGCGTTTTTTACGCTATTAGCTTTTTTCGTTGCCTTCTAGAGGGCCACTGGTCTGCTCCTCCCGCCCACGGTCCCACCCCCCACCATCCCCCAACCCCCACATTCACCTCACCCACCCCTCTCTCTCGCTCTCTCTCTCGCTCTCTCACGCTCTCTCTCTCTCTCTCTCTCTCTCTCTCTCTCTCTCTCTCTCTCTCTCTCTCTCTCTGGAAGACAGATTGGAAGACTAGGCGTTGCCTAAAATCTTTATCCTTGCAAAATAAAGTTCAAGTTTTCAAGTTTTCAAGTTTTCTCTCTCTCTAAAGAATGGTGCATGCTGTTGATGTGTATTTCTTTCTTATCCATTTGACATTTACTGCTTTTGTTGCATGTCATGTCATGGCTACGTTAGATTTAATGTGTGTGTGTGTGTGTGTGTGTGTGTGTGTGTGTGTGTGTGTGTGTGTGTGTGTGTGTGTGTGTGTGTGTGTGTGTGTGTGTGTGTGTGCGTGTGCGTGCGTGCGTGCGTGTGTGTGTGTGTGTGTGTGTGTGTGTGTGTGTGTGTGTGTGTGTGTGTGTGTTGTTGTTGTTGTTGTTTCATGTTACATGATCTCTTGTCTTGGAGTTTTGTTATATTTTACTGTAATGTACGTGGGAACCATTACATAATTTGTTTTTGTGTATTAGTTGATTATTGATAATTGATTGATTCATCTACTTGTTTGTTTGTTCGGATTTTTGTTCATTTTTATTTTAGAGGACCTGATGAAAAGAAGCATTGTTACTTATTCAGTTATCCTCATTAAACATTTTGAGTTCGAGTTCGAGTTCTCTCTCTCTCTCTCTCTCTCTCTCTCTCTCTCTCTCTCTCTCTCTCTCTCTCTCTCTCTCTCTCTCTCTCTCTTTCCTTCTTCTTCCTAATAAACCTTATGTCCACTATTAATGTCACATCTAAGTAGTTTACTATTTTCTTGTTTGCCTCGATTGTTATCTTTAGGTTGTAGGACTGGAATAGGTTGTCTACGCATGAACAGAACTTCCAGAACAGAATGTATATTCTTCTGGTTATAGATCAGAGTGATCTTATTTCTTGCACGTTTAGTCTAAGTCCTTCTGTCCTTACAGAAAGAGTGGTGGTGATGGTAACGGGGTGTGTGTGTGTGTGTGTGTGTGTGTGTGTGTGCGTGTGTGCGTGTGCGTGTGCGTGCGTGTGTGTGCGTGCGCGTGCGCGTGCGCGAGTGAGTGTGTGTGTGTGCATGTATATGTGCGTACGTGCGTGGGTGTGTGTGGTGTGTGTATGTGTATGCCTATTAGCATGTGTGTGAGCAATTATTTGTTTTGTTGTTGAATTTCTTGCTTTTTAATTTTGTTGTTGTTAAGCGCATAGAGCTCCACATTTGGTGGAGGAGTGCGCTATATAAATGATTCACTATTATTATTATTATTATTATTATTACACCACAAACACATTGAGCTGCCTTGAACGACAAACCAAAAGAAATTGAAAATACGAAAAAAGATCTTTGCAAATTATTCCAGTCCTACAACCTAAAGAGAACAATCGAGGCAAACAAGAAAATAGTAAACTACTTAGATGTGACATTGGACCTGAGTAACAAAGAGTACAAACCATACCAAAAGCCAAACGACACACCCCTCTATGTAAATGCCAAAAGCAACCACCCACCATCCGTCATCAAGGCCATACCCCATGGTATTAACAAGAGGCTGTCCAGCCTGTCGTGCAATGAGAAAGTGTTCAAAGAAGCAGCAGTAGAATAGCAAGAAGCCCTTCAGAAAAGTGGACACAACCACCAGCTGCGTTACCATCCGGACACCGACACCCATGACAGGAACAAGAGGCTGTCCAGCCTGTCGTGCAATGAGAAAGTGTTCAAAGAAGCAGCAGTAGAATAGCAAGAAGCCCTTCAGAAAAGTGGACACAACCACCAGCTGCGTTACCATCCGGACACCGACACCCATGACAGGAACAAGAGGCTGTCCAGCCTGTCGTGCAATGAGAACGTGTTCAAAGAAGCAGCAGTAGAATAGCAAGAAGCCCTTCAGAAAAGTGGACACAACCACCAGCTGCGTTACCATCCGGACACCGACACCCATGACAGGAACAAGAGGCTGTCCAGCCTGTCGTGCAATGAGAAAGTGTTCAAAGAAGCAGCAGTAGAATAGCAAGAAGCCCTTCAGAAAAGTGGACACAACCACCAGCTGCGTTACCATCCGGACACCGACACCCATGACAGGAACAAGAGGCTGTCCAGCCTGTCGTGCAATGAGAAAGTGTTCAAAGAAGCAGCAGTAGAATAGCAAGAAGCCCTTCAGAAAAGTGGACACAACCACCAGCTGCGTTACCATCCGGACACCGACACCCATGACAGGAACAAGAGGCTGTCCAGCCTGTCGTGCAATGAGAACGTGTTCAAAGAAGCAGCAGTAGAATACCAAGAAGCCCTTCAGAATAGTGGACACAACCACCAGCTGCGTTACCATCCGGACACCGACACCCATGACAGGAACAAGAGGCTGTCCAGCCTGTCGTGCAATGAGAACGTGTTCAAAGAAGCAGCAGTAGAATACCAAGCATCCCTTCAGAATAGTGGACACAACCATCAGCTGCGTTACCATCCGGACACCGACACCCATGACAGGAACAAGAGGCTGTCCAGCCTGTCGTGCAATGAGAACGTGTTCAAAGAAGCAGCAGTAGAATAGCAAGAAGCCCTTCAGAAAAGTGGACACAACCACCAGCTGCGTTACCATCCGGACACCGACACCCATGACAGGAACAAGAGGCTGTCCAGCCTGTCGTGCAATGAGAAAGTGTTCAAAGAAGCAGCAGTAGAATAGCAAGAAGCCCTTCAGAAAAGTGGACACAACCACCAGCTGCGTTACCATCCGGACACCGACACCCATGACAGGAACAAGAGGCTGTCCAGCCTGTCGTGCAATGAGAAAGTGTTCAAAGAAGCAGCAGTAGAATAGCAAGAAGCCCTTCAGAAAAGTGGACACAACCACCAGCTGCGTTACCATCCGGACACCGACACCCATGACAGGAACAAGAGGCTGTCCAGCCTGTCGTGCAATGAGAAAGTGTTCAAAGAAGCAGCAGTAGAATACCAAGAAGCCCTTCAGAATAGTGGACACAACCACCAGCTGCGTTACCATCCGGACACCGACACCCATGACAGGAACAAGAGGCTGTCCAGCCTGTCGTGCAATGAGAACGTGTTCAAAGAAGCAGCAGTAGAATACCAAGAAGCCCTTCAGAATAGTGGACACAACCACCAGCTGCGTTACCATCCGGACACCGACACCCATGACAGGAACAAGAGGCTGTCCAGCCTGTCGTGCAATGAGAACGTGTTCAAAGAAGCAGCAGTAGAATACCAAGCATCCCTTCAGAATAGTGGACACAACCATCAGCTGCGTTACCATCCGGACACCGACACCCATGACAGGAACAAGAGGCTGTCCAGCCTGTCGTGCAATGAGAACGTGTTCAAAGAAGCAGCAGTAGAATAGCAAGAAGCCCTTCAGAAAAGTGGACACAACCACCAGCTGCGTTACCATCCGGACACCGACACCCATGACAGGAACAAGAGGCTGTCCAGCCTGTCGTGCAATGAGAAAGTTTTCACAGAAGCAGCAGTAGAATAGCAAGAAGCCCTTCAGAAAAGTGGACACAACCACCAGCTGCGTTACCATCCGGACACCGACACCCATGACAGGAACAAGAGGCTGTCCAGCCTGTCGTGCAATGAGAAAGTGTTCAAAGAAGCAGCAGTAGAATAGCAAGAAGCCCTTCAGAAAAGTGGACACAACCACCAGCTGCGTTACCATCCGGACACCGACACCCATGACAGGAACAAGAGGCTGTCCAGCCTGTCGTGCAATGAGAACGTGTTCAAAGAAGCAGCAGTAGAATACCAAGAAGCCCTTCAGAATAGTGGACACAACCACCAGCTGCGTTACCATCCGGATACCGACACCCATGGCAGGAAACAGACCAGGAAAAGACACATCACCTGGTTCAACCCTCCATATGATGGTAGAGTAAAGACCAATGTGGGAAAGGAATTCTTCAAGATCCTGTCCGAATCCTTCCCCAAAAGCCACAAACTCTACAAGATCTTCAACAAGAACACAATCAAGCTGTCGTACTCATGCATGCCAAACCTCAAGAACACCATTGATGCCAGCAACAAAGGAAAGAACAACACAAAGAACCAGAATGATTCGAGCAGAACATGCAACTGTGTTAACAAAGAGCAGTGTCCACTTGAAAACCAGTGCCTTTCCGGCAGCATTGTGTACCAGGCCACTGTAACAGCCGAAGGAAAAGAAGAGACGTACATTGGTGTAACAGAAAACCCGTTCAAGACAAGGTATGCCAACCACAAGCAGTCATTCAAACAAGAACAATATAAATACCAAACTGAGCTCAGTAAGTACATCTGGTCACTAAAAGAGGAGAAGACAGACTTCAGCATATCCTGGAAAATTATCCGAAAAGCAGCAGCCTACAGCAACACCTAAAAGATGCAACCTATGCACTACCGAAATATGGTTCATCTTGTGCAAACCAACCATGGTTACTTTGATTACCAGAGTCGAGTTGACCAACAATTGCAGACACAAGAGCAAATTCTTGTCAGCAAATCAATGCAAAATACGAACAAAATGAAGAATACGTAAAATAGACACGCATAGGCAAGTTTGCACTGATTAACAAATACCCAAAACTTGGGGTCGAACAATAATTAGACGAAATGAAACCCTGTAAAGACTAAGAACAGCAATTGACGTCATAAGTTTTGGAGTCATCAATGACATCAGTGGTCAGTTAGAAACCTGACG
>CM065709.1:35211758-35231758 GCA_017654935.2 Phymorhynchus buccinoides
TTAAACCCGCAGCCCTGAATTTTAAACTTTATTGGTTGTTTCGGTCGACCCAGACAAGATTTTCGAATTTTATATAACACCTTACTATTTTAGAGTTCCTTTAACACGAACTTCGGTTCCAAAACTATTTTAAACCCGAACTTCGGTTCACAATCATTTCAAATGATTATTTTAAACTTGCTAGTTAAGAGAATTCCCCTCCACCACTATACGTTCGTCCACGTTTTGTCTACATGTGTCCTGTGATGTTTTATCTTTATTTACCCATACCCTACTAATACACATGTCCCATATGTGCCCCCCCGGTTCGAGAGGACGTAAAACACCAAAATTCCTCCTCCTCGTCCCAGGGGCAAAGGGGTCCCGGCGCTCCCCAAAACTCTGGAAGCAGGGTCGGGGTCGATATTCCACGACTTGCTGAATATCCGTGATGATCAGTCCGTGCTCCATGTACCACTTCAGTAGAGGTGTTGCCAGGAGGACGCCTTGTCCCCAGTAGCTCCCGATCAAGCTGCGCCTCGGGGTGGAGAGAAGCTTGTGTTCACGAGCGTAGGCCTGCATGAAGGGGCTGATGTCGTCGATGCTGATTTCTGTGTTTTTGAAGATGGGAGTCATTTCTTCGAAGTAAGAACGTAGATGTTCCGGCACGTGAATGTCGCACTGGACCAGGCCAAACAGGCGTCCCTTACGGATGGCTCGGATGAGGTTGGGGATGGTGATGGGACTTTTTCGAAAGGGGGTGAAAAGAAATGTTTTCTTGAGGAAGGTTTTGAGGTGGGGGTTGTTTTTCTTTTCCTCTAACCACTCGCACTCCCACTTTTCAATGAGCTGGATTCCCAAGGTGTGAGCAAGTCATGGCTGATGTCCTCCATCTTTGCCCGTAGGTCTTGGAGAGGCATGCCCCTGATGGGATGAGTCGTGAGATGGTCAGTGAGGTGGCATTCATGCCCGTGGGTGACACAACCATCATAATTGAGACCGAGCTGATGCTCAGCATTTCAGGCATCAATGCGTATATTTCTGCGTCCCAGCAGCTTCTCTTTCCCGTTGAATTTGTGTCTAAAGCCGTATCCACGCTGATGACTCTCTCATGTGATCCACTCTCGGGCCTGTTGTCCAAATTTATCATTTTTTTCGGCTTTGAATCCATTTGCTTTCCGTCGTCTAGTAGGGTGCTCTGTGGGCATGTCCTGCATGATCGCCCACAAATACAATGCATTAGCGTCATAGCCTTCGAGGGTTTGGGTCACATGTCCGTCAGGTTTTCTGAGGGGGGTTTGACCTTTCTCAGAGAGCCTTCCGTAGACCACACTCGGCCCGCCCACTACTTGGGATCGAATGAGCTGATGAAGGTCCTTGTTCTGTTCATTAATGAGTTCAAAGTACACGTCCTCGGGTAAACCGTTAAATAAATACCGTAAGGTGAGTCCAGGTACCCCAATGGCCATTTTCAGCATGTCAAAAGACTGTTTGTTTCTCCAGGGCTAGCAGGAAGGGGACCACGTCCTTGTTGTTGTACCACTTTAGGAAGTCTTCAAGGGTGGACATCAACAATTATAATCATTCTTATACAGTCAAAATGCAAATTAAAACAGCCTAGAAATACGACGTCACGTCGGGGATTGGCTGAGGTTCATGAAACCGTTGACTTTTATCGCTTCTCGGCCTTTTGGCTAAGATCAAAGTGTAGTATCTGTTCTTATCAGCTTAATATCTGATACGCTCCCTATCGGGGGCTTCGATATTAAACTGATTTTTGAACCTCAGCGAAGTGTCAGGGGCTTGCTCCACCTTCGCCACGGGTTGGCCTGGTATTGCAGTACCTCCAGGATCGGCCCACTCTCCCCAAGGGGAGAACGTCCAATGAAAATGTCAATGAAACTTTCTTTCCTCCATTTTTGTTTGTGGCACAAGCCACAAAGCTATAACTCACTTTGTCGGTCTGTCGGTAGGTCCAAAATTGTCGGACTTCAAATCGAGGCTGCACTTCAAATTGAGGCTGCTCTTTAAAATGATGTTTCGTTTTCAATTGTCGCACGCCACAAACGATTGCGAATCCGCGCTTGTTAATTTGTTTCTTTCTTTTATACATTTTCAAAAGGCATGTTCACGTTGACCCTTTCAGACTAGTAGTAAGACCACGCCCCCCACCTCCCCCCCCCCCCCCCCCCCCCACCTTTTTGCGCAAAGTAGCTTTGCCTAGCCTATAACGTTGTGCGGTAGCGCTACAATAGAACAATACCTAAAAAACACCTAAACATAAACAAACAACATGGACGACAACAACATGGCCGACCCAAAACAACATGGCCGACCCAAAACAACATGGACGACCCAAAACAACATGGCCGACCCCAAGCAACATGGACGACCCTTTTCATAACGGCACTTCCCATTAAGTCATTATTACGTCATTAAGTCATTATTACGTCATTATTACGTCAGCAAAAGGGGCAAAGGCGAGCAGGCGTCACAGCTGTCACAGCGCCGGCGCGCAAGGCATCCTCCTGGCAACACCTCTACTGAAGTGATACATGGAGCACGGACTGATCATCACGGATATTCAGCAAGTCGTGGAATATCGACTCCGACCCTGCTTCCAGACTTTTGGGGACAAGGCGTCCTCCTGGCAACACCTCTACTGAAGTGGTACATGGAGCACGGACTGATCATCACGGATATTCAGCAAGTCGTGGAATATCGACCCCGACCCTGCTTCCAGACTTTTGGGGACAAGGCGTCCTCCTGGCAACACCTCTACTGAAGTGGTACATGGAGCACGGACTGATCATCACGGATATTCAGCAAGTCGTGGAATATCGACCCCGACCCTGCTTCCAGACTTTTGGGGACAAGGCGTCCTCCTGGCAACACCTCTACTGAAGTGGTACATGGAGCACGGACTGATCATCACGGATATCCAGCAAGTCGTGGAATATCGACCCCGACCCTGCTTCCAGACTTTTGGGGACAAGGCGTCCTCCTGGCAACACCTCTACTGAAGTGGTACATGGAGCACGGACTGATCATCACGGATATCCAGCAAGTCGTGGAATATCGACCCCGACCCTGCTTCCAGACTTTTGGGGACAAGGCGTCCTCCTGGCAACACCTCTACTGAAGTGGTACATGGAGCACGGACTGATCATCACGGATATTCAGCAAGTCGTGGAATATCGACTCCGACCCTGCTTCCAGACTTTTGGGGAAAAGGCTCCTCCTGGCAACACCTCTACTGAAGTGGTACATGGAGCACGGACTGATCATCACGGATATCCAGCAAGTCGTGGAATATCGACCCCGACCCTGCTTCCAGACTTTTGGGGACAAGGCGTCCTCCTGGCAACACCTCTACTGAAGTGGTACATGGAGCACGGACTGATCATCACGGATATCCAGCAAGTCGTGGAATATCGACCCCGACCCTGCTTCCAGACTTTTGGGGACAAGGCGTCCTCCTGGCAACACCTCTACTGAAGTGGTACATGGAGCACGGACTGATCATCACGGATATCCAGCAAGTCGTGGAATATCGACCCCGACCCTGCTTCCAGACTTTTGGGGACAAGGCGTCCTCCTGGCAACACCTCTACTGAAGTGGTACATGGAGCACGGACTGATCATCACGGATATCCAGCAAGTCGTGGAATATCGACCCCGACCCTGCTTCCAGACTTTTGGGGACAAGGCGTCCTCCTGGCAACACCTCTACTGAAGTGGTACATGGAGCACGGACTGATCATCACGGATATCCAGCAAGTCGTGGAATATCGACCCCGACCCTGCTTCCAGACTTTTGGGGAAAAGGCTCCTCCTGGCAACACCTCTACTGAAGTGGTACATGGAGCACGGACTGATCATCACGGATATCCAGCAAGTCGTGGAATATCGACCCCGACCCTGCTTCCAGACTTTTGGGGAAAAGGCATCCTCCTGGCAACACCTCTGCTGAAGTGGTCCATGGAGCACGGACTGATCATCACGGATATCCAGCAAGTCGTGGAATATCGACCCCGACCCTGCTTCCAGACTTTTGGGGAAAAGGCATCCTCCTGGCAACACCTCTACTGAAGTGGTACATGGAGCACGGTCTGGAAGTAACGGACATCCAGCAAATCGTAGAATATCGACCTCGACCCTGCTTCCAGACTTTTGGGGAAAAGGCATCCTCCTGGCAACACCTCTGCTGAAGTGATACATGGAGCACGGTCTGGAAGTAACGGACATCCAGCAAATCGTAGAATATCGACCTCGACCCTGCTTCCAGACTTTTAGCGAAAAGGTGTCTGACGCACACCGCCGAGGGGACCAGAACGCGGAGGACTCCATTCTGGCCGATACCATGAAACTGTTGGGTAAGTAGTATTTAAAACTATTTAAAAATGTAAAAATTAAAAAATATATTTTTAACAAACTTTACAGGGGGGTATCAAACTAAAATGAATCACCACACGCAGTCAATTTCTCACACCCCTTTCCCCCTCAATGCACTCTACTACTATCACTACTTTGTGTTATGTTGGGTTGCCTAGCGTTAAACGTTGTATGAAAGCGCTAAAATAAAACGCTTTTATATTTTTTTGTTTTTTGTTTTTGTTTTTTCATGAAGGTAACAGCGCGTACGGACGATGCATTACAAACGTGGGCAAGCACGCGGACGTCATGTACATGGACGATGCGTTACAAACGTGGGCAAGCACGCGGACGTCATGTACATGGACGATGCGTTACAAACGTGGGCAAGCACGCGGACGTCATGTACATGGACGATGCGTTACAAACGTGGGCAAGCACGCGGACGTCATGTACATGGACGATGCGTTACAAACGTGGGCAAGCACGCGGACGTCATGTACATGGACGATGCGTTACAAACGTGGGCAAGCACGCGGACGTCATGTACATGGACGATGCGTTACAAACGTGGGCAAGCACGCGGACGTCATGTACATGGACGATGCGTTACAAACGTGGGCAAGCACGCGGACGTCATGTACATGGACGATGCGTTACAGACGTGGGCAAGCACGCGGACGTCATGTACATGGACGATGCGTTACAAACGTGGGCAAGCACGCGGACGTCATGTACATGGACGATGCGTTACAAACGTGGGCAAGCACGCGGACGTCATGTACATGGACGATGCGTTACAAACGTGGGCAAGCACGCGGACGTCATGTACATGGACGATGCGTTACAAACGTGGGCAAGCACGCGGACGTCATGTACATGGACGATGCGTTACAAACGTGGGCAAGCACGCGGACGTCATGTACATGGACGATGCGTTACAAACGTGGGCAAGCACGCGGACGTCATGTACATGGACGATGCGTTACAAACGTGGGCAAGCACGCGGACGTCATGTACATGGACGATGCGTTACAAACGTGGGCAAGCACGCGGACGTCATGTACATGGACGACGCCACAACGCAGAAAAAAGTCAACAGCCCTCTCTTCCAAAAGATGACAGAAATCGCGGATGGTGTGACCGAAGTGGAGCTGAGCAAAAAGAAAATCCGGTGGAACCTCCCCAACCACATTGGCTTCTTCGTGTACCAGTATGCTAAGCTCAGAATGCTTCAATTCTACTACGACTGCATCGACAAATTCGTCCCCAGGAGCCATTTCCAGCTCTGTCACATGGACACTGACAGTCTACATGTCGATAGCAGAAAACACCTTGGAAGAGGCAGTTCACCCTGAGCTACGGAAAGAATTCTACGACGACTACCCCAGATGGTTCCCGGCACAGGCCTGTGATGGCCACCACACGGAGTTTGTTCGAGTTAAAACCCAAAACCAACCATGGAATCCACCACCGTGCTGTAAAACCCGCACCAAATTCGATAAACGAACCCCCAGACTTTTCAAGCAGGAATACAAAGGCGATGGAGCTATAGCCTTATGCTCACAGACCTACTACTGTTTTGGAGAAGAAAAGAACAAGATGAGCAGCAAAGGGTTAAGCCATGCGCTTAATCGCTTGACCCACACGGACTACAGGAACGTCCTTGACACCAAGACCAGTGGATCCGGACTGAACCGAGGCTTCCGAACGCACGGATCATCCATGTTCAGCTATGAACAAACCCAAGCTTCCCTCTCCTTCCTCTACATCAAAAGGAAAGTACAAGCGGATGGCGTGAGCACTCTCCCACTTGAGCTCTAACTTCTACCTAAAAGACAACAAAAAGACAAGAAGAAAACAAGAAAAGAAACAAAACAAGAAAAAAAAGAAAAACAATGAAAAAAACGAAGAAAAAAACCGAGAAAAAAACCTGCCTAATGTCGCCAAAGCCGGTGTCGTATATAATACTGTCGCCGTGGGATCCTGTCGCAGGGATAGCATTTCACGTGAAATACTGTTGCAGCGATATTATTTTCTGAGAAAAAAATGTTGCGCGACAAATATTCACGAAAAATGTCCTATAAAATATTGTCTCATGCCTTAAAACACTGTCGCTCCCAATTTTGCGACATTTTTTTGCGACAGGACACTGTTAAATATTGTAGTCAGTAAATACTGTCGCTTGCGACACATTTCCACGTGAAATGTTGCTGCTAGAGTTAATATTTTCTGTGAAATATGGTCGTAGCGTTTTGGCAGCAGTATTTCACAGTATGACGTGAAATGCTGTCGCTGCGACACGAGTTTATTTTTAGGTAGCGACGCCATTTTATGGACATTTCTTGTCAAATCCTGTCCACTTCAATTTTTTATAAAATAATGTCGCTCAGCGACACTTTTTCACGAATAAGCTGCAGTATTTCCCAGGAAATACTGTCGCTGTGACACAATTATATGAGCGACAGTATTATATACGACACCGGTCCCAAGAAGCCCTGGTTGAAAAAGTGCAGAGGGAACAGTTTTTTAAAAACAAAGTAAGAAAACTTTTTAAAAAAACTCATTCATTAAATCAAACTACCTACACAACAAATCAAGTTACCCTTTTTATGATTAGGATTTAGGCCACGCCCCCCACCTCCCCCCACCTTTTCGCGCAAACAATCGTTGCCTAGCCTATAACGTTGCGCAGTAGCGCTACAATAGAACAATACCTAAACAAGAGGCAAAGCCTTCAAGGCTCACGTCTGATTTTTATTACTATAGCAGGCATGGGAATTCCCATGACAATTCCCATGCCTGTATAGAGAGAATACTGTTATGTAGACACTTGTGCATCTGAAAACAGAATTAATTTTTATTTTACTGTGTAAATTAAATTATTTCTGTGCATTAAATTACCCCTACCCCTTTCTTTAAAATTTAATTATATGTATGTTTATATATGCGCATGTAACATAGTGGAGCCCTATTTTTATTTTTGGCAAACAAGTAAAATTGAAAAGCATACCCTGTAAGCATTCCGGCATCGTTCTGATGCTGGCTTCATGTCGTTTTTGCCATCATGCCATCATTTGAGACGATGCTGGCATGTAATCGTACCTGCTTTGCCGCGATTTCCTATGAACAACCCTTTTCGTGTCGGGCCAGCATTGGCAAATGATGGCTCATGATGGGGAGCCAGTTATGGGACGATGCTGGCCAGCGTTGTAGTGGTCACATCGTTGCTATGCTGGCAGTGTATTGGCCAGATACTGGGCAGTACATCGTTTTGATTCTGGTTCCATTCTGGATGAATGATGGCAGACGTGTCGTTTTGATTGTGGCAGTTGTGCGTGTTGATGTGGTAGTGATGGCACGATTCTGGCCCAGATCTGGCAATGCCATAACGGCAAATCTGCTTGTTGCCAGATTTGTGCCAGAATTAGTTTGGTTCTGGGTACGTTATGGGTAATATCAAGGAGCTTAGGAAGAGGGAGGGGGTCTGGGCATGGGTATTACTGGGTTAGAGGGGTCTGGGTACCGTGGAGACATACAGGGTTCTGGGTACGGGTATCACTGGGGCAGACAGTTCTGGGTACCGGTATTATTGTGAGATGGATGATTCTGAAAACAGTATTATTGGAACATAGAGAATTCTGAATATGGGTATTCAATGGGAATAGAGGATTCTGAAAACGGGTATTATTGGAACATAGACGAGGATTCTGAATACAGGTGTTACCCTGTGTCAAAGAGGGTTCTGAATACGGGTATTTATAGGGCATAGAGGGTTCTGAATGGGTATTTATGGGGGGTGGGGTGGATACAGGTAGTCAGGGATTATGAGAGTTCCGAATATGGGTATACCTGGGACACAGATCTGGATACAGGGGCATGGAGGGTTCTGAATACGGGTATTACTGGAGCACAGATGGTTTGGATACAGGTATTACTGGAGCATATAGGGTTTTGAGTAATAATAAAATAATAATTAATAATGCTTATATAGCGCATAATCTTGCAAAGCAACTCAATGCGCTTTTCACTCACCATTCGTACAAACATTTCTAACAAACTGGCCCACGCATCCTCACCATACATCTCTATCAAAATGAATACATATTAGAGAATGCATATTAGAGTACGGCTATATAGCTAGAATTTAACATGAAGGGTCTGGAACATAGGGTTTTGGGCACGGGTATTACTGGGGCATGGAAAGTACAGGCTTTACGGGAGCATAGACTATAGCACTGTTGCGAACTGAAAACGGAAGTAACAGACGAGTTATGTGCCAGTTATGACACTTAGTTCCGGTTAGAAAATGCTGTAAACACGACATGGCTGCTCCGTAATCATAATGGAGGGGTGTTTAATGGCTCAGTTATCATTTTGGAGATGTAATAATATTAAGTCCTGGTTCATGTTTTTTTCTTAATGTGTTTACATTCGTTGACTATAAACAGTTATGTTCTTATTTGTTTACTTGATACGACCACATTAATACCCTAAGACTTGAAGACAAGAACAAAATATAGTTGTTTAAGGTAAGTAACTTCCGTTTTTTAAAATTCTATTTTGGAACCTGAACTACCCCAAACCGACTTCAAAACGAGACAGTAGAGAAAGATAACCCCAAAAGACCGAATTATGAGACAGTGCTATAGAGGGTGTTTTGTATAAATGTTAGCATAGAGCATAGAGTACGGTCAGATGACAACACAAAGAATAAGACCAAGATACATAGAGAGAGGGGAAAGAAGAAAGACTATCGAAAGAGTATAGAAAGAGGCAGAGAAAGAGAGAGGGAAAGAGATAAGAGGAAAAGAGAAAAGAAAGACATTGATATACATACACACATCGACAGATGGGGAGAGAGAGGGAGAGAGAGGGGGAGAGAGAGGGAGAGAGAGAGAGAGGGTGGGGTGGGATGGAAACCATGAGTACAAATACATTTGATGCTTCCAAATTTATATATTTAAAACAGCAGCATTTTAAAATGAAATCAAGATCATACACAAAACATCTGAAGTTAGTGAACAAAAGCAAATTAACATCAGCAACAACAACAAAATGTTACATGATCAGTCTTAGCATCTTCGCATGGGGACCGTAAATGTTACCACATAATTCAAAATAGGCCTACACACGGTTATGCTAGACTTTTCTGTTTAGATTAAGCTACACACACAGACGACTGCTGGGTTATAAGTATTCATAAAAATAAAAAAAGTCGAATTTGAACCCCCATTGATGTGTGCACGGCTGGGTCTCAGTCCTCCATATAGCTAGTGGTGCTCAGCCGTGGCACGCCCTAGGAGGCCCTTATTTATCTAGTTTTGTTTTTGTTTTGGGCAGAGGCTCAGGGTACGGGCCCGTATCTCACATTCTCTAGACTGCGGGGTACGGCGCTCGATCATAGGATGCATAAATTTATTTGTGCGCAAATGTCTTAAAAACTACCCTATCCTATACCTTACCAAGATGCGTTAAACCAGCGTTAAATATACGAAATAAGAAAACTTTACGAAACTTTTGACTAGGAAGAAGTGTTGCAACAACGCCGTACCCGTGGCCACTGTGTTGTTTTTTTTCTTTCCGCGCGCTGCAGAATTCTTTTAACCCCAGTACATGTATTATGCCAGTAATTGCCGGTGACGGCAGGTGGGCATGACTGGTAGAAGGAGAAGAAAATTTTAATAAAAACAAAACAAACAAAAAACGTTTCAAATTCGACTTTGTTTTTATATTTTTTTAGATAACGGTTTCATCTCAAATTTCATTCAAAACAATACTTTAAATTAAAAGAAAAATGGGCCATTTTGCCGTTGTGCGAAAACTAAAACAACGAAAAAGAGACTGAGTTTCACAAGGGAGAGAGAACGTGTGCTTGTATTTCGTGCAGGAATGGTGCTGATGATGACAATAATGAATGAAAGGAGTCCCGGTGTCATGAGAAATAAGTAGCTCCCATGAAATATCTACCCTCCGCATGCGAACTATAACCATCCTAACCCTAACCACGGAAAGAACCAAGACATAGAGCAGGAGGGTGTAAATCCACATATTTGCTGAGAAATCGATGTACAAAGCCATGCCACTTAGTTTCGTAAAATATCACAATGGCGGACAAGCAAACACTTCGAATGAGGAATGCCTACTTATTTCATGAGGTAGAATATTCTCTTCACACCGGTGTGAAGACATGGCTTTGTACATCGATTTCTCGGCAAATATGTAGATTTACACCCTCCTGCTCTATTTCTTGGTTCTTTCCGTGGTTAGGGTTAGGGTTAGGATGGTTATAGTTCGCATGCGAAAGGTAGATATTTTATGGGAGCTACTTATTTCTCTTTCTTCTCCTTCTACCAGTCATGCCCACCTGCCGTCACCGGCAATTACTGGCATAATACATGTACTGGGGTTAAAAGAATTCTGCAGCGCGCGGAAAGAAAAAAAACAAGACAGTGGCCACGGGTACGGCGTTGTTGCAACACTTCTTCCTAGTCAAAAGTTTCGTAAAGTTTTCTTATTTCGTATATTTAACGCTGGTTTAACGCATCTTGGTAAGGTATAGGATAGGGTAGTTTTTAAGACATTTGCGCACAAATAAATTTATGCATCCTATGATCGAGCGCCATACCCCGCAGTCTAGAGAATGTGAGATACGGGCCCGTACCCTGAGCCTCTGCCCAAAACAAAAACAAAACTAGATAAATAAGGGCCTCCTAGGGCGTGCCACGGCTGAGCACCACTAGCTATATGGAGGACTGAGACCCAGCCGTGCACACATCAATGGGGGTTCAAATTCGACTTTTTTTTATTTTATGAATACTTATAACCCAGCAGTCGTCTGTGTGTGTAGTTTAATATAAACAGAAAAGTCTAGCATAACCGTGTGTAGGCCTATTTTGAATTATGTGGTAACATTTACGAGTCCCCATGCGAAGATGCTAAGACTGATCATGTAACATTTTGTTGTTGTTGCTGATGTTAATTTGCTTTTGTTCACTAACTTCAGATGTTTTGTGTATGATCTTGATTTCATTTTAAAATGCTGCTGTTTTAAATATATAAATTTGGAAGCATCAAATGTATTTGTACTCATGGTTTCCATCCCACCCCACCCTCTCTCTCTCTCTCTCCTCTCTCCCCCTCTCTCTCTCTCTCTCTCCCCCCATCTGTCGATGTGTGTATGTATATCAATGTCTTTCTTTTCTCTTTTCCTCTTATCTCTTTCTCTGCCTCTTTCTATACTCTTTCGATAGTCTTTCTACTTTCCCCTCTCTCTATGTATCTTGGTCTTATTCTTTGTGTTGTCATCTGACCGTACTCTATGCTCTATGCTAACATTTATACAAAACACCCTCTATAGTACTGTCTCATAATTCGGTCTTTTGGGGTTATCTTTCTCTACTGTCTCGTTTTGAAGTCGGTTTGGGGTAGTTCCGGTTCAAAAATAGAATTAAAAAAACGGAAGTTACCTACCTTAAAACAACTATATTTTGTTCTTGTCTTCAAGTCTTAGGGTATTAATGTGGTCGTATCAAGTAAACAAATAAGAACATAACTGTTTATAGTCAACGAATGTAAACACATTAAGAAAAAAACATGAACCAGGACTTAATATTATTACATCTCCAAAATGATAACTGAGCCATTAAACACCCCTCCATTATGATTACGGAGCAGCCATGTCGTGTTTACAGCATTTTCTAACCGGAACTAAGTGTCATAACTGGCACATAACTCGTCTGTTACTTCCGTTTTCAGTTCGCAACAGTGCTATAGTCTATGCTCCCGTAAAGCCTGTACTTTCCATGCCCCAGTAATACCCGTGCCCAAAACCCTATGTTCCAGACCCTTCATGTTAAATTCTAGCTATATAGCCGTACTCTAATATGCATTCTCTAATATGTATTCATTTTGATAGAGATGTATGGTGAGGATGCGTGGGCCAGTTTGTTAGAAATGTTTGTACGAATGGTGAGTGAAAAGCGCATTGAGTTGCTTGCAAGATTATGCGCTATATAAGCATTATTAATTATTATTTTATTATTACTCAAAACCCTATATGCTCCAGTAATACCTGTATCCAAACCATCTGTGCTCCAGTAATACCCGTATTCAGAACCCTCCATGCCCCTGTATCCAGATCTGTGTCCCAGGTATACCCATATTCGGAACTCTCATAATCCCTGACTACCTGTATCCACCCCACCCCCCATAAATACCCATTCAGAACCCTCTATGCCCTATAAATACCCGTATTCAGAACCCTCTTTGACACAGGGTAACACCTGTATTCAGAATCCTCTATGTTCCAATAATACCCGTTTTCAGAATCCTCTATTCCCATTGAATACCCATATTCAGAATTCTCTATGTTCCAATAATACTGTTTTCAGAATCATCCATCTCACAATAATACCGGTACCCAGAACTGTCTGCCCCAGTGATACCCGTACCCAGAACCATGTATGTCTCCACGGTACCCAGACCCCTCTAACCCAGTAATACCCATGCCCAGACCCCCTCCCTCTTCCTAAGCTCCTTGATATTACCCATAACGTACCCAGAACCAAACTAATTCTGGCACAAATCTGGCAACAAGCAGATTTGCCGTTATGGCATTGCCAGATCTGGGCCAGAATCGTGCCATCACTACCACATCAACACGCACAACTGCCACAATCAAAACGACACGTCTGCCATCCAGAATGGAACCAGAATCAAAACGATGTACTGCCCAGTATCTGGCCAATACACTGCCAGCATAGCAACGATGTGACCACTACAACGCTGGCCAGCATCGTCCCATAACTGGCTCCCCATCATGAGCCATCATTTGCCAATGCTGGCCCGACACGAAAAGGGGTGTGCATAGGAAATCGCGGCAAAGCAGGTACGATTACATGCCAGCATCGTCTCAAATGATGGCATGATGGCAAAAACGACATGAAGCCAGCATCAGAACGATGCCGGAATGCTTACAGGGTATGCTTTTCAATTTTACTTGTTTGCCAAAAATAAAAATAGGGCTCCACTATGTTACATGCGCATATATAAACATACATATAATTAAATTTTAAAGAAAGGGGTAGGGGTAATTTAATGCACAGAAATAATTTAATTTACACAGTAAAATAAAAATTAATTCTGTTTTCAGATGCACAAGTGTCTACATAACAGTATTCTCTCTATACAGGCATGGGAATTGTCATGGGAATTCCCATGCCTGCTATAGTAATAAAAATCAGACGTGAGCCTTGAAGGCTTTGCCTCTTGTTTAGGTATTGTTCTATTGTAGCGCTACTGCGCAACGTTATAGGCTAGGCAACGATTGTTTGCGCGAAAAGGTGGGGGGAGGTGGGGGGCGTGGCCTAAATCCTAATCATAAAAAGGGTAACTTGATTTGTTGTGTAGGTAGTTTGATTTAATGAATGAGTTTTTTTAAAAAGTTTTCTTACTTTGTTTTTAAAAAACTGTTCCCTCTGCACTTTTTCAACCAGGGCTTCTTGGGACCGGTGTCGTATATAATACTGTCGCTCATATAATTGTGTCACAGCGACAGTATTTCCTGGGAAATACTGCAGCTTATTCGTGAAAAAGTGTCGCTGAGCGACATTATAAAAAATTGAAGCGGGACAGGATTTGACAAGAAATGTCCATAAAATGGCGTCGCTACCTAAAAATAAACTCGTGTCGCAGCGACAGCATTTCACGTCATACTGTGAAATACTGCTGCCAAAACGCTACGACCATATTTCACAGAAAATATTAACTCTAGCAGCAACATTTCACGTGGAAATGTGTCGCAAGCGACAGTATTTACTGACTACAATATTTAACAGTGTCCTGTCGCAAAAAAATGTCGCAAAATTGGGAGCGACAGTGTTTTAAGGCATGAGACAATATTTTATAGGACATTTTTCGTGAATATTTGTCGCACAACATTTTTTTCTCAGAAAATAATATCGCTGCAACAGTATTTCACGTGAAATGCTACCCCTGCGACACGATCCCACGGCGACAGTATTATATACGACACCAGCTTTGGCGACATTAGGCAGGTTTTTTTCTCGGTTTTTTTCTTCGTTTTTTTCATTGTTTTTCTTTTTTTTCTTGTTTTGTTTCTTTTCTTGTTTTCTTCTTGTCTTTTTGTTGTCTTTTAGGTAGAAGTTAGAGCTCAAGTGGGAGAGTGCTCACGCCATCCGCTTGTACTTTCCTTTTGATGTAGAGGAAGGAGAGGGAAGCTTGGGTTTGTTCATAGCTGAACATGGATGATCCGTGCGTTCGGAAGCCTCGGTTCAGTCCGGATCCACTGGTCTTGGTGTCAAGGACGTTCCTGTAGTCCGTGTGGGTCAAGCGATTAAGCGCATGGCTTAACCCTTTGCTGCTCATCTTGTTCTTGTCTTCTCCAAAACAGTAGTAGGTCTGTGAGCATAAGGCTATAGCTCCATCGCCTTTGTATTCCTGCTTGAAAAGTCTGGGGGTTCGTTTATCGAATTTGGTGCGGGTTTTACAGCACGGTGGTGGATTCCATGGTTGGTTTTGGGTTTTAACTCGAACAAACTCCGTGTGGTGGCCATCACAGGCCTGTGCCGGGAACCATCTGGGGTAGTCGTCGTAGAATTCTTTCCGTAGCTCAGGGTGAACTGCCTCTTCCAAGGTATTTTCTGCTATCGACATGTAGACTGTCAGTGTCCATGTGACAGAGCTGGAAATGGCTCCTGGGGACGAATTTGTCGATGCAGTCGTAGTAGAATTGAAGCATTCTGAGCTTAGCATACTGGTACACGAAGAAGCCAATGTGGTTGGGGAGGTTCCACCGGATTTTCTTTTTGCTCAGCTCCACTTCGGTCACACCATCCGCGATTTCTGTCATCTTTTGGAAGAGAGGGCTGTTGACTTTTTTCTGCGTTGTGGCGTCGTCCATGTACATGACGTCCGCGTGCTTGCCCACGTTTGTAACGCATCGTCCATGTACATGACGTCCGCGTGCTTGCCCACGTTTGTAACGCATCGTCCATGTACATGACGTCCGCGTGCTTGCCCACGTTTGTAACGCATCGTCCATGTACATGACGTCCGCGTGCTTGCCCACGTTTGTAACGCATCGTCCATGTACATGACGTCCGCGTGCTTGCCCACGTTTGTAACGCATCGTCCATGTACATGACGTCCGCGTGCTTGCCCACGTTTGTAACGCATCGTCCATGTACATGACGTCCGCGTGCTTGCCCACGTTTGTAACGCATCGTCCATGTACATGACGTCCGCGTGCTTGCCCACGTTTGTAACGCATCGTCCATGTACATGACGTCCGCGTGCTTGCCCACGTTTGTAACGCATCGTCCATGTACATGACGTCCGCGTGCTTGCCCACGTTTGTAACGCATCGTCCATGTACATGACGTCCGCGTGCTTGCCCACGTTTGTAACGCATCGTCCATGTACATGACGTCCGCGTGCTTGCCCACGTTTGTAACGCATCGTCCATGTACATGACGTCCGCGTGCTTGCCCACGTTTGTAACGCATCGTCCATGTACATGACGTCCGCGTGCTTGCCCACGTTTGTAACGCATCGTCCATGTACATGACGTCCGCGTGCTTGCCCACGTTTGTAACGCATCGTCCATGTACATGACGTCCGCGTGCTTGCCCACGTTTGTAACGCATCGTCCATGTACATGACGTCCGCGTGCTTGCCCACGTTTGTAATGCATCGTCCGTACGCGCTGTTACCTTCATGAAAAACAAAAACAAAAAACAAAAAATATAAAAGCGTTTTATTTTAGCGCTTTCATACAACGTTTAACGCTAGGCAACCCAACATAACACAAAGTAGTGATAGTAGTAGAGTGCATTGAGGGGGAAAGGGGTGTGAGAAATTGACTGCGTGTGGTGATTCATTTTAGTTTGATACCCCCCTGTAAAGTTTGTTAAAAATATATTTTTTAATTTTTACATTTTTAAATAGTTTTAAATACTACTTACCCAACAGTTTCATGGTATCGGCCAGAATGGAGTCCTCCGCGTTCTGGTCCCCTCGGCGGTGTGCGTCAGACACCTTTTCGCTAAAAGTCTGGAAGCAGGGTCGAGGTCGATATTCTACGATTTGCTGGATGTCCGTTACTTCCAGACCGTGCTCCATGTATCACTTCAGCAGAGGTGTTGCCAGGAGGATGCCTTTTCCCCAAAAGTCTGGAAGCAGGGTCGAGGTCGATATTCTACGATTTGCTGGATGTCCGTTACTTCCAGACCGTGCTCCATGTACCACTTCAGTAGAGGTGTTGCCAGGAGGATGCCTTTTCCCCAAAAGTCTGGAAGCAGGGTCGGGGTCGATATTCCACGACTTGCTGGATATCCGTGATGATCAGTCCGTGCTCCATGGACCACTTCAGCAGAGGTGTTGCCAGGAGGATGCCTTTTCCCCAAAAGTCTGGAAGCAGGGTCGGGGTCGATATTCCACGACTTGCTGGATATCCGTGATGATCAGTCCGTGCTCCATGTACCACTTCAGTAGAGGTGTTGCCAGGAGGATGCCTTGTCCCCAAAACTCTGGAAGCAGGGTCGGGGTCGATATTCCACGACTTGCTGGATATCCGTGATGATCAGTCCGTGCTCCATGTACCACTTCAGTAGAGGTGTTGCCAGGAGGACGCCTTGTCCCCAAAAGTCTGGAAGCAGGGTCGGGGTCGATATTCCACGACTTGCTGGATATCCGTGATGATCAGTCCGTGCTCCATGTACCACTTCAGTAGAGGTGTTGCCAGGAGGACGCCTTGTCCCCAAAAGTCTGGAAGCAGGGTCGGGGTCGATATTCCACGACTTGCTGGATATCCGTGATGATCAGTCCGTGCTCCATGTACCACTTCAGTAGAGGTGTTGCCAGGAGGACGCCTTGTCCCCAAAAGTCTGGAAGCAGGGTCGGGGTCGATATTCCACGACTTGCTGGATATCCGTGATGATCAGTCCGTGCTCCATGTACCACTTCAGTAGAGGTGTTGCCAGGAGGACGCCTTGTCCCCAAAAGTCTGGAAGCAGGGTCGGGGTCGATATTCCACGACTTGCTGAATATCCGTGATGATCAGTCCGTGCTCCATGTACCACTTCAGTAGAGGTGTTGCCAGGAGGACGCCTTGTCCCCAAAAGTCTGGAAGCAGGGTCGGAGTCGATATTCCACGACTTGCTGAATATCCGTGATGATCAGTCCGTGCTCCATGTATCACTTCAGTAGAGGTGTTGCCAGGAGGATGCCTTGCGCGCCGGCGCTGTGACAGCTGTGACGCCTGCTCGCCTTTGCCCCTTTTGCTGACGTAATAATGACGTAATAATGACTTAATGACGTAATAATGACTTAATGGGAAGTGCCGTTATGAAAAGGGTCGTCCATGTTGCTTGGGGTCGGCCATGTTGTTTTGGGTCGTCCATGTTGTTTTGGGTCGGCCATGTTGTTTTGGGTCGGCCATGTTGTTGTCGTCCATGTTGTTTGTTTATGTTTAGGTTTTTTTTTAGGTATTGTTCTATTGTAGCGCTACCGCACAACGTTATAGGCTAGGCAAAGCTACTTTGCGCAAAAAGGTGGGGGGGGAGGTGGGGGGCGTGGTCTTACTACTAGTCTGAAAGGGTCAACGTGAACATGCCTTTTGAAAATGTATAAAAGAAAGAAACAAATTAACAAGCGCGGATTCGCAATCGTTTGTGGCGTGCGACAATTGAAAACGAAACATCATTTTAAAGAGCAGCCTCAATTTGAAGTGCAGCCTCGATTTGAAGTCCGACAATTTTGGACCTACCGACAGACCGACAAAGTGAGTTATAGCTTTGTGGCTTGTGCCACAAACAAAAACGGAGGAAAGAAAGTTTCATTGACATTTTCATTGGATGTTCTCCCCTTGGGGAGAGTGGGCCGATCCTGGAGGTACTGCAATACCAGGCCAACCCGTGGCGAAGGTGGAGCAAGCCCCTGACACTTCGCTGAGGTTCAAAAATCAGTTTAATATATAAGCCCCCGATAGGGAGCGTATCAGATATTAAGCTGATAAGAACAGATACTACACTTTGATCTTAGCCAAAAGGCCGAGAAGCGATAAAAGTCAACGGTTTCATGAACCTCAGCCAATCCCCGACGTGACGTCGTATTTCTAGGCTGTTTTAATTTGCATTTTGACTGTATAAGAATGATTATAATTGTTGATGTCCACCCTTGAAGACTTCCTAAAGTGGTACAACAACAAGGACGTGGTCCCCTTCCTGCTAGCCCTGGAGAAACAAACAGTCTTTTGACATGCTGAAAATGGCCATTGGGGTACCTGGACTCACCTTACGGTATTTATTTAACGGTTTACCCGAGGACGTGTACTTTGAACTCATTAATGAACAGAACAAGGACCTTCATCAGCTCATTCGATCCCAAGTAGTGGGCGGGCCGAGTGTGGTCTACGGAAGGCTCTCTGAGAAAGGTCAAACCCCCCTCAGAAAACCTGACGGACATGTGACCCAAACCCTCGAAGGCTATGACGCTAATGCATTGTATTTGTGGGCGATCATGCAGGACATGCCCACAGAGCACCCTACTAGACGACGGAAAGCAAATGGATTCAAAGCCGAAAAAAATGATAAATTTGGACAACAGGCCCGAGAGTGGATCACATGAGAGAGTCATCAGCGTGGATACGGCTTTAGACACAAATTCAACGGGAAAGAGAAGCTGCTGGGACGCAGAAATATACGCATTGATGCCTGAAATGCTGAGCATCAGCTCGGTCTCAATTATGATGGTTGTGTCACCCACGGGCATGAATGCCACCTCACTGACCATCTCACGACTCATCCCATCAGGGGCATGCCTCTCCAAGACCTACGGGCAAAGATGGAGGACATCAGCCATGACTTGCTCACACCTTGGGAATCCAGCTCATTGAAAAGTGGGAGTGCGAGTGGTTAGAGGAAAAGAAAAACAACCCCCACCTCAAAACCTTCCTCAAGAAAACATTTCTTTTCACCCCCTTTCGAAAAAGTCCCATCACCATCCCCAACCTCATCCGAGCCATCCGTAAGGGACGCCTGTTTGGCCTGGTCCAGTGCGACATTCACGTGCCGGAACATCTACGTTCTTACTTCGAAGAAATGACTCCCATCTTCAAAAACACAGAAATCAGCATCGACGACATCAGCCCCTTCATGCAGGCCTACGCTCGTGAACACAAGCTTCTCTCCACCCCGAGGCGCAGCTTGATCGGGAGCTACTGGGGACAAGGCGTCCTCCTGGCAACACCTCTACTGAAGTGGTACATGGAGCACGGACTGATCATCACGGATATTCAGCAAGTCGTGGAATATCGACCCCGACCCTGCTTCCAGAGTTTTGGGGAGCGCCGGGACCCCTTTGCCCCTGGGACGAGGAGGAGGAATTTTGGTGTTTTACGTCCTCTCGGCCCGGGGGGGCACATATGGGACATGTGTATTAGTAGGGTATGGGTAAATAAAGATAAAACATCACAGGACACATGTAGACAAAACGTGGACGAACGTATAGTGGTGGAGGGGAATTCTCTTAACTAGCAAGTTTAAAATAATCATTTGAAATGATTGTGAACCGAAGTTCGGGTTTAAAATAGTTTTGGAACCGAAGTTCGTGTTAAAGGAACTCTA
>CM065709.1:35236758-35239444 GCA_017654935.2 Phymorhynchus buccinoides
CCAGACCCGACATTGACTCGCGATTTGGAACATTCGTGACCAGGGATAGTGACTATCTTCGTGCAAAATTTCAACACCATCCGTTCATAAACACGCGCTATAAACCGATTTATTTTCCAGGACGCTAATTTCAACCAACACTTCACACATAACCAAAGACTCTAAAAGGGGAAGATGGACTACTTAAGAGTTACGGCGAGCCTATGATAGAGTTATCGTTAGTGGGGTAGTTCACAGTGGCAGCTATGCAAAGACTCAGATTGGAATTTGAACGGAGAATTCAACTGGCCTATCCACGTGTTATGTCATAAAGATGCTTAAAAGGGACACAACCAGTGTTTCTGTCCTCACTACTCATATAGGGAAAAGGGACCAGATGTTAGTCTTTTCTTTTCAATGTCTTTGGCTCTTTGCTTGCCTCCCCGCCGCGAGCCGGCTGCAGCTATTGTTATACAGACAGTGGAGAGAGAGAGAGAGAGAGAGAGAGAGAGAGAGAGAGAGAAGAGAGAGAGAGAGAGAGAGAAAACTGACTGAGGGTGGGGTGTGGGGGTGAGGGTGGGAGTAGAACACAGGGAGTAGCTTCCCCCCCCCCCCCTAGGGATACTGGGAGGGGAGGGGGTCTTCCATACAAATAGTTCCCCCACCTTCTGGAAGTTATGTGCTTACAACTACCTCTAATCTGTCAGTCTCTTTGATTCTGCTTTTCCCCTTTGCATGCTGTTATCTACAATCGTTCTGCCTTTCCGGTCCATTCTCCTGCCTTTTTTCAAGAAATACTTTCAAATTTTTTCCCTCTAGCCGAAGTCATACATGCTGGGCCTAATTATTCTTACTTAGGTGCATAACAGCAGCATGATGCATCTACGTTCGTAATTGACAGAAATTCTCCTGCCTTTTTTCAACAAATACTTTCAAAAAGATTTCCTCTACCCGAAGTCAGACATGCTGGGCCTAATTATTCTTACTTAGGCGCATAACAGCAGCATGATGCATCTACGTTCGTAATTGACAGAAACATGCCTGAACGACCGAAGAACAAGAACTTAGAAGACGAAGAAGAAGAAGAAGTACTACTCTCTCTCTCTCTCTCTCTCTCTGCATGCGCGAGGTCAAAGTCAAAATTATTATGAAACACTCTTTCTGCGATAGGTCAAGATGTGCCCCCCCCCCCTGAAAAGAAAGACCTTACACAATTGTGATCCATTTTCTTGGAAGGTGAAATGCTGCCTTCTTCTTGGAAATGTAAAACCGAAAATTTCACTTCGTGTGTTTGAGACTGG
This sequence comes from Phymorhynchus buccinoides, assembly GCA_017654935.2. Lineage (NCBI taxonomy): Eukaryota > Metazoa > Mollusca > Gastropoda > Neogastropoda > Raphitomidae > Phymorhynchus > Phymorhynchus buccinoides. The sequence continues at coordinate 35,238,039 of CM065709.1, forward strand.
CTGTCTGTTGAAAGCCACAATAGCAAACAAGTGTGTCGCCGAGTGGCAGATAAGTCCCCGAGCAAGTAAATGTGGGGAGGGGGTAGGTGTAGGGAGGAGATAGCTGCCACGGGGTTAAAACTGCCATGGGGTTAAAACTGCCACGGGATTTAACTGCCACGGGGCGATTGCTAGTTCTTGTAACTTAGAATGTAGATTGAAAAAGCAATACAGCGAAACGTCTCGTCAAAGTTTTGTTCTTGTTTTGATTTTTTCACTTAATATTTTTATATATAACTATTCTAAAGCAAACTATTCTGCATTTCAAATGCACTAACTTTTCAGTCCTTCAGAGTAGGGGTACGGAGCTGGCTATTCACTGAGATTTTTCTTTCATACTATATATATAAACGTACAAGAATTGAAGAAGAAAAAACAACCACACCATTAAACTTTCCTATAAAACGTTCATATAAAAAAATATAGTTTGCTTTAAATAAAACTTGTTTGTGTCCAATACATTTTATATATATATATATATATATAGATATATATATATTATATATATTATATATATATATATAATAGAACAAATAAAGTCAAACAACTACAACGCTGTTTCAAGGGCGTTCATTCCCTCTCGTCAGGTTTCTAAATGACCACTGATGTCATTGATGACTCTAAAACTTATGACGTCAATTGCTGTTCTTAGTCTTTACAGGGTTTCATTTCGTCTAATTATTGTTCGACCCCAAGTTTTGGGTATTTGTTAATCAGTGCAAACTTGCCTATGCGTGTCTATTTTACGTATTCTTCATTTTGTTCGTATTTTGCATTGATTTGCTGACAAGAATTTGCTCTTGTGTCTGCAATTGTTGGTCAACTCGACTCTGGTAATCAAAGTAACCATGGTTGGTTTGCACAAGATGAACCATATTTCGGTAGTGCATAGGTTGCATCTTTTAGGTGTTGCTGTAGGCTGCTGCTTTTCGGATAATTTTCCAGGATATGCTGAAGTCTGTCTTCTCCTCTTTCAGTGACCAGATGTACTTACTGAGCTCAGTTTGGTATTTATATTGTTCTTGTTTGAATGACTGCTTGTGGTTGGCATACCTTGTCTTGAACGGGTTTTCTGTTACACCAATGTACGTCTCTTCTTTTCCTTCGGCTGTTACAGTGGCCTGGTACACAATGCTGCCGGAAAGGCACTGGTTTTCAAGTGGACACTGCTCTTTGTTAACACAGTTGCATGTTCTGCTCGAATCATTCTGGTTCTTTGTGTTGTTCTTTCCTTTGTTGCTGGCATCAATGGTGTTCTTGAGGTTTGGCATGCATGAGTACGACAGCTTGATTGTGTTCTTGTTGAAGATCTTGTAGAGTTTGTGGCTTTTGGGGAAGGATTCGGACAGGATCTTGAAGAATTCCTT
>CM065709.1:35239944-35242444 GCA_017654935.2 Phymorhynchus buccinoides
CCTACCCCCTCGGCCACTCGACAAAACACAATCCTAACGCAGACCAGATAAGAAAAACAAATAGCCATGTCGCTCTCTCTCTCTCTATCTCTACTATCTCCTCTCTCTCTCTCTCTCTCTCTCTCTCTCTCTATCTCTATCTATCTATCTATTCTCTCTCTCTCTACTCTCTCTCTCATCTCTCCCTCTCTCTCTCTCTTCGCTCTCTCTCTCTCTCTCTCTCTCTCTCTCTCTCTCTCTCTCTCTCTCTCTCTCTCATAAAACCTTTTTCACTCATTAAAACATTCGGGTTTCGTGTTTCTTTTATCGATGTGTGTCCTGTCGCCATCTATCACTGTCTCTCTCTCGTCTCTCTCTTTCCTCTTCTCTCTCTCTCTCTCTCTCGTGGTTCTCGGTTTGGGTTCCTCTCTTCTCTCAAGTCTCTCTTCTCTCTCTCTCATCTGGTTCTTAGCCTCTCATCTGTTGCTCCTCTGCTCTCTCTCTCTCTCTCCTCCTCTCTCTCCTCTCTCTCTCTCCTCACTCATTCTCTCTCTCTCTCTCTCTCCCTCTTTCTTCTCTCCCCCCCTCTCTCTCTTATCTCTCTCTCTCTCCCTCCTCTCTGTCTCTCTCCCTCCCTCTCTCTCTCAGGGCTGGGTTTAAAAAAGTATGTATACTTATCTCATTACCCTGTATAAATAAAAAATTTCGTTCGTTCGTTCTCTCTCTCCCTCCTCTCTCCCTCCCTCTCCTCTCCTCTCTTCGTCCTCTCTCTCTCTCCCTCTCTCTCTCTCTCCTCTCTGTCTTTTTCTCTTTCTACTCAAACCTTTTTCTCTCATTAATACATTCGGGTCCCCCCCCCCCCCCCCCACCCCCCTCCTCTGTCGACTTTCTCACTTCTCTGTACTACCTCTATGGTCAAGCTGATACATATGAAACTTATGCTTCTATAATTTTTTTGGCTTCCGTATTTGTTAGTGCTAATCTAAGTCTCCTCTTTAAGTGAAAAGCAATATCTCACATTTGTCTCTGGTTTCATTGATTACATCTATCCCCCCTATCTGTTATATGCGCTTCTCTCAATCTAGTAATAGGCCACGGAGGTCTGGACAATTTTTAAAACATTCGGTTTGAGTTTGAGTTTCTCGTTTGAGTGTGTCTCCCTCCTCATCCTCACTCTCTCTTTGTCTGTCTCTCTCTCTCCCTCGTCCCCCCTGGGTTAAGCATGATAAGGTTAGGGAATAGGGTTTTAGGGATCCCAGGCGTTAGTTGTTAGGGATTCTCTTAGGGGATTCGAGGGATCTTACTTTTTTTAGGGTTTGTTTTAGGGATATTAGATGATATTAGGGTTAGGGATTACGGGATGGGGATAGGGTTTTAGGGGATAAGGGTTTATTTTTATTAGGGGATAGGTAGGCGTTAGTTCTAGTTTTTATTTTATGTATTCAAAAAAAAAATGTATTAGCTAAAAAAAAAAGGTTTGCTTTAAAATACAGGCTGTCTTTTATGTTTAGTGCTCAAAAAAAGCCCCACCCACCAACCAAACCACAAACAAACCAAAACCCACCCCAAACACACCACATCCCAAAACCAACAACAACAACAACCCCCTCCTCTGACAACAACAACAACAACAACAAAAAAAAAAAAAAAAAACATGTTTGTACCCCTACCCCACCAAACCCCAACACACCAAAAAAATCAACTCCACCAAAACCAACAAAAACCACACCCACCCTATTTCTCACAACATCAACAAAAAACACCAACAAACCACCACCTGGGACACAACAAAACACAAACCAACCCACCACCCCCAGGAACCAACAAGGATACAACAACACATACCAACACCAAAACAAACCCACCACCAACCCACACCACACACCCCAAAACGGGAAGAAAAAAAAAAAAAAAACAAAAAACACAAGAACGGCAAAAACATAATATTCCCAAACCGTTTTTCAATTGTTCAATTGTTCTCTCTCATTGTAATTCTGATGCCTGTCGTCTTGTCTGACATGCATGCATTGTCCCACCACCACCACCACCACCACTAGTAATTCTTCCATTCCAATCTTTTGCTTGCTTTGGAGAAGAACAAAAAAAGATAGCGAGCCGTGTGTGTGCTTGCTTGCCAAATGACAGCACGTGTACACAACATTGCAGTCGCACGTGTTTTTTTGTCACAGTGTAGTGTGTAAGACGATGGCGGCCTTGAACTTTATAAAATACAACTTGTAATTTTGTTTTTTTCCTGGCGCACAAACTGATCAGGTGTAGCAATGGAAATAAATGGGCGTCGCCTCGCCCCGCCCACACTGTGGTCGTAAAATGAGTATTGATTGTTTAAAAAACAAAATGGCCAACAACGGAACAACGGTTTGAGAGAAAACGAGCTGTCTCCAAGCTCTTTTCCACCTGCCTGACATCCTATACCAGTTTAATGGTTTTTAATGGTTCTCTTGAAATAACTCGTTCTTCTGTCTATCTGTCTGTTTCTCTCTGTCTGTCTTATTTTTTT
>CM065709.1:35249944-35254944 GCA_017654935.2 Phymorhynchus buccinoides
TTAAAGTTTCTAGAAGTCATTTTGAAATATGATGGTAATGTATAATGTAACTGTGGTTTATTAAAATGCATTGCTGTGACATCAGAGGCAAAGTTTAAAGCTTCAGAGAAATGCCTGTGATGTAGTCTTCTTTTTGCCTTTACGAATAATGCGAAAAAAACGTTATTGTCATTCTTCCAAGTCCTCCTTGTTAACCATATATGTTCTCATATTTTATCAGATTTTATTAGGGCGTTTCTTATGCAAGAACCATCCTAGAATAATGCCCAAATCCGCTCTGTCATTTTCGTTCATCAACCTTATCTCCTCTGCAAACCAAAATATGTTTGCATGAGTTTTACCAAAAAATAACAAAATCCAAACACATCTTGTGTTCAATCACAGTTTTTGTTTGTGTGGTGTGTTTTTTCAAAGTCAGAAAGTCAGAGGTATGTTCGTCATTTTGAGCTATGTCCAGAAAAGTTCATATTAAACGAAAAGCTTGTGTGTGGTGTATGTAAAGAAAACCCGACCTTAAGTTGGATAGCATGTCCGATTTGTTTTTAAGATCATCCTTTCATAATTATTATGTCCACAGTAGCTTCAGTTCTGACCAGCCGCTAGGTATAGTTTCATTAGAAATGACTCCCCAATCCAAAACTTCAATGTTAACAATGGCAACGTTTCACAACACACACACACAACACACTGCACACAGCCACAGCAGGAAGAGAGAAGCAGAAAGAGCACACACACACACACCACACACACAGTCAACACACAGGGGTGAAATCTCTCTCGAACATCTAACTAAAAGGAGCATGTTTATCTCTATCTCTCTCTCTCTCTCTCCTCCCTCCCACCAGACCTCTCTCTCTCTCTCTCTGAGCATCATTGATAACTCTCTCTCTCTCTCTCTCTCTCTCTCTCTCCCTCCCTCCCACCCCCTCACAAAAACACCTTCAAATTTGACCAAAAACAAACAAACATCCCCCAAACCTACTTTCAACGTAAAGAACGTCCACGTCACATTGTCCACCATCATCCACAGCCTTACTAAACTGCCCCCAGGTCTGACCAGCCGGCCCTTCAGGGGTCTGCACAACGTCCAGGAGGTGGAGTGCTCCGCCAGGGGGCTGGACTCCGGGCTGCAGCTGCTCTCCATGGCGTTGTTCCACGCCAGCACGGACCGCATCGTGGCCTCCGCCAACGTGGCCTCCCTCAGCTGCCTCACCGGGGACCTCTTCTCCTCCTGCCTCATCGACAAGAAGGACCTCAGGAAGACCGGGCTGAAGACTCTGCTGGTGATGGGTCAGGGTCAGGATGGGGAGTCTTGGAGAAGAGGAGGGGGAGGAAGAGGTGGAGGATTAGGAAGAGGAGGAGGAGGGGGAAGAGGAATAGAGAGAGGAGGAGGAGGAGAAAAGCCTCCTTGGAAGTTTGGATGTAACGTGACCATGTATGGACAAGGAGGTCGTGTCAAAACGCAGAGTTGGTTTATCACTGTGGAAGCGTTGGGTAAGTTTGTACTCTCTCTCTCTCTCTTCTCTCTCTCTCTCTCTCTCTCTCTCTGGTCATCTCGTCTCTCTCTCTCTCATCTCTCTCTCTCCTTCTCTCTGCTCTGGAAGACTCTCTCTCTCTCTAATTTCTCTCTCTCTCTCTCAGCTGAGGGTCTCTCTCTCTCTCTCTCGTCTCTCCCTCCCGTTCCCTCCCTCTCTCTCTCTCTCTCACTCTCTCTCTCGCCCTCTCTCTCTCTCTCTCAGTCCTCTCGAGACCCTCTCTCTCTCTCTCTCTCTCTCTCTCCCCCCCCTCTCTCGTCTGTCTCTCTCTCCCTCTCTCTCTCTCTCTCTTTTCTCTCTCTCTCTCTCTCTCTCTCAAGCTCTCTCTCGTCTCTCTCTCTCTCTCTCTCTCTCTCTCTCTCTCTCTCTCTCTCTCTCTCTAGCTCTCTTCTCTCTCATCTCTCTCTCCTCTCTCCTCCCTCCGTCCCTCCCTCTCCTCTCTCTCAGTGTCTCTCTGTCGGCTCTCTCTCTCTCCCTCACTCTCTGTCTCGCTCTCTTTCTCTCTCTCTCTCTCTCTCTCTCTCCTCTGTCTCTCTCTCTCTCTCCCTCCCTCCCTCTCTCTCTCTCTCCCTCCCTCTCTCTCTCTCTCTCCTCTCTCTCTCTCTCTCCCCCCCTCTCTCTCTCTCTCTCTCTCTCTCTCCCCTCTCTCTCTGTCTCTCTCCCCTCTCCCCCCCTCCCTCTCTCTCTCTCTCTCTCTCTCTCACATCTCTCATTCGTCTCTCTCTCTGGTCTGTCTCTCTCTCTCTCTCCCTCCCTCTCTCTCTCTCTTCCCTTGCCTCTCTTCTCTCTCCCTCTCCTCTCTCTCTCTCCTCTCTCTCATCTCTCTCTCGTCATCTCTCCCTCTAATCTCTCTCTCTCTCTCTCTCTCTCTCTCTCTCTCTCCATCTCTCTCTCTCTCTCTCCCTCCCTCTCTCTCTCTCTTCCTCTCTCTCTCTCTCTCTCTCCCCCCTCTCTCTCTCTCTCTCTTCTCTCCCCCTCTCTCTCTGTCTCTCTCCCCCCCCTCTCTCTCCTCTCTCTCTCTCTCTGTCTCTCCTCTCTCTCTCTCTCCCTCCCTCTCTCTCTCTCTCTCCCTCTCCCTCCCTCTCTCTCTCTCTCTCTCCCTCTCTCTCTCTCTCTCCCACTCTATCTCTCTCTCTCTCTTCTCTACTCTCTGTCTCTCTCTCGCTCTCTCTCTCTCCTCTCTCTCTCTCTCTCTCTCTCTCTCTCTCTCTCTCTCTCATCTCTCTTCTCTCTCTCTCTCTCTCTCTCTCTCTTTCTTTCTCTCTCACCATATTCGTTCTTTCCTTTAGGCGTATGCATAAACTGTTTAACAAAAAACCCTCGTGACTATATTGTCGTGACCTGCTTATATATAGAAGTGTCAATCTCCCTGTAATAATGCACAGCCCATATACCGAACACAGATACGAACAACGCGTACAATTTGCCCAGCGGCTGATAATGAATAAATAACTCATGGTATTGTGTGGCGATTGTGGAGGAGAAACGTGTCGCTTCATCGGTTAACAATTAGACACGTTGTGGAGCTAAAGGGGCACCCTGACGGATGAGTTTTTTTGTAAGAAACACGTCGAATTCACCAGGAAAACACCCTTTACAGAGATTGCAACACTCACTCTGGTTTCCTATAAATCAAACTGTCAAATCGGCGATTCCTCCTTGGCGGAGGTGCTGGAAGTCAAATTATTTCACCCAAAGAGAAGGCATATGTCGTCTCTTTTCGAATGGCCGCCAAATCGTTTGCACGAACTTGTCGCAATACAAGCCTTTTTTTTTTATACAGTTCGTCTAAAGGAGTTTTGCTCACACAAAAACAAAATAACTCATTTTTGTTTTGTTACTGCACAACTAAAAAAGAAAACGCTTCAACCATAATGAGTGACCTCCACCCACCCCATCCAAAATGGCTACTCTCTCCGGCATCTCCGCCAAGCAGGAATCGCAATTTTGACGGTTTAATTTCTAGGAAACCAGAGCAAAGTGAGTGTTCCGATCCTTGAAAAGGCTGTCTTTCTGGTGATCTCGACGTGTTTCTTGCAAAAAAACCTCATCCGTCAGGGTGCCCCTTTAATGAGTCATGGGAGCAGAGCTGTGGCGTTGTTTATTTACTTACATATATGTGGCCCAGCATCACGAAAGTGTCATTAAGTCGCTGGGCTAGTTTCTCAAAAAAAGGCTTCCGAAGTCAAAAATCTCATTTTTGGGGGTCAATGTTGTGTTATGGGTATGTATGTGTTCTCTAACATCTTATCTTTTATGTTTATAAAGGACTATCTTTACTATGGTCTCTAAATGGTCTTACAAGTGGTTTAAAACGAATAGGTCAATGCATTTTCTTCCAGTAGGTTAGACTTTAGACTGTGTTCTCAAAATGACTGATGCTCACCCCACTAATTTTATATGTTCATAACTATGGAACGGAAAACATATACAATAATGGGGGTTTTTTATCCATTGGAAAGAGAATTGTCTCTGAAGTTTTCAAATGTATGATTTTCTCAGAATGGTCAGTTTGACACTTAATGTCCCTTTCGTGGTGCTGGGTCACATATGTGGACGGATTTTCTGTTTGTGTAGATATGTTGTGTGGTTTGTCTCCTTTGTGTGTATAGTTTGTATGTTGTTGTTGTTGTTTTTTAAATAGAAATTCTGAGAAAAAGAAAAAAAAAAAAAAAAAAAGGAATCAGATGAGAGGAGAAGACAAGAGAGAGAGAACGATTATCTAGACAAACCAAACATATTTACAGCATTCTCCTTCCCATTTTCCTGTATATCTCTCTTTCTCTTTGTCTTATTTGCCTGTCTGCCTGTTAGCCTATTTGTATCCGTATGTCTCCCTCTGTCCTTCTCTCCTCACTCTCCCAGTCTCTTCTCTCTGTCTCTCTAACTCTGAGTATCTCTGTCTCTCGTTCTCTCTCTCATGTTCTCCTTTCCTACCCCTCTAACCTCTCACTCCACTCCACGCTCTCTCTAGACTCCATCGTCCTCTAGCTCTCTCTCCGTCTCTCTCTTCTAGATCTCTCGTCTCGTCTCTCTACCGTCTCTCTCTCTCTCTTTCTCTCTCTCTCTCTCTCTCTCTCTCTCTCCAAGTAACTGTACGACAACATTGTAGAATGAGCCATAGTCCTACGCTATAGCATCAGCAGCACCCTCATCATCATCATCACCATCTGTAATAACTTCAATCAGCATCATCATTCATCATCATCATGATCGTCTTTAATAACTACGACCAACACCATCAATCATCATCATCATCATCATCATCATCATCATCATCATCATAAGCATCATCAGTCATCATCATCAGCACATCATTCATCATCATTTCCACCATCATCATTCCAGCACCACTATCATCATCATAATCATCATCGCAAGCATAATCATGCTTGAACTCAGCGTCACTTCATCATTGCGACGATTCAGCATCTCTCTCTCAACAGCGCATCTGTCATCATCATC
>CM065709.1:35279944-35284944 GCA_017654935.2 Phymorhynchus buccinoides
TACTTTTACGGTTGTAGGGAACAGTCATGTGAAGTGTAATTGACTAAAAAGTGTGTGTGTTTGCTGGCACGCCAGCCGGCAAGGAGAGACATGGCGGCACCGGCCCCTAACCGCGTGCCGCCCCTGTTCCTGCTGAATAAAAACTTGCCTGCTGTAGAGCAGAAAGAATATAGCGTGACTGAATTGTGCTCTTCAGCAGAAAAATGTTCCGGTTATGAAACGATTGATGGCGCCCGAAGGATTGGTGGACTGTGGAGGTTGTACCCACTAACAACAGAAGCACGCACAAACTTATTAATAAACGGGTTTCAGTTGCGGGGGCTGACTGTACAGCCTAGAGACAAAAACCCTTTCATTGTGAAGGACAGCAACGGTTCCGAGAGAGAGACTCCGGCAACAAAACTGTTCGTCAGCAACTTGCCGTTCTCTGTTGCCAATTCCAATATATAGCGGAAACTTTAGAAAAGAAACTTTCCATAAAATGTAGATCGAGAGTGATTGAGGAGAGGGACCGGGACATTAATGGAAAGCTGGGCCGTTATAAGACCGGCCGGCGATTTGTATACATCGATGTACCTGCCAGCCCTCTCCCCAAACAGGCAAAGATCGGGATTTTCACCGCAGGCCTGTTCCATAAAGAACAACGCACCCCTGTGTGCAACAAGTGCTTAAAACAAGGGCACCTCGCCGCGAGTTGCCCGAATGCAGTGAAATGCAGACAGTGCTACAGAGACGGACACAAAGCGGGCGACCCAACTTGTGAGCTCGCGCCACAAGCCACGCCCGACACGGTGGAAGAAACGGGCGAAAGGCCTAATAGGCCAAGTGCATCCAATACTGCGAGCGACGCCCCAGCATACGAGGAGGCAGAAGTTGATAAAACTAGGCCTACACAGCAGCAGCAGACAGCACTGCCGTCTGCTAAGCCATCTACACAGGGTTTGACACAAGCCACACTGCCATTTCATCGTGACAGTAGGAACAGATCCCACACCCCAGCGAGTAAGCGAAATCGCTCACCTTCACCACCGCGCAAGGCTCCCCCCAAGAAGGAGAGGGTGAATGCCAAAAAGTCGTCGCAAGAGGAGAGAGGAAACGATCAAATGGAAGGCACCGAGCAAGCCACAGACATAACCTAGAGGCGTGGCTTCCCCAGTGTCTTTCTGGTAACGGCCGCACGGACAATGGACTAACGAGACACTAATCAACGATTAGGATCTTAATGTTTCGGGATGGATCGTCTCAGGGCGATTACAATTAACACCAGAGGTTTAAAGAATAAGAAAAAACGATATTCGATATTTAAATTTGTTAGACAAGGAAACTACGATGTTATAGCATTACAAGAGACTCACATAACAACTAGAGAAGAAGCGGATCAGTGGGAACTAGAGTGGGGTGGAAAACTATTCTACTCCAAAGGCACAGAACACAGTAAAGGGCAAGTTACGTTAGTGAGCAGAAAACTAATGCAGGATGCAGAACTCATACACGAAGAAGAAAGGGTATTAGTTGTTAAAGTAAAGTTAGAAGGAAAGGACTTGTGTTTTATGAATGTTTACGCACCGACCAATTACATAGACAAACGGCAATTCTTTGCCTCTATGGGTCGAAAAATTGATGTTCATGAATCTAATACAACCGATGTTATAATAATGGGTGACTTTAATTCTGTATTAAATAATACATTGGATATAATATCAGGCGAAAAACACAATAGACACGAAGTTGAAGACTTTAATCAAATGATCATAGATACAGATATCCACGACACATGGCGTCTGCAGCATGCAGATATCAAAGAATACACGTGGCATAGAAGCAACCCTTTCATAGCCAGGCGTATAGACTATGTCTTTGTGTCATCATCATTGCTAACTTTTGTTGACAATACCGACATTATTTCGGTCCCTCTTAGTGATCATAGGGCTGTTGAAATGACACTCAAATTTCATAATTTTAAAAGAGGTCCATCTTACTGGAAATTTAATAACAGTTTTACTTAAAGATGTTAAATATGTAGAGGACATGAACGCTTTCATAGAAAACCTAGACGAATCACTTAACAACTTATCTCCCCATGACAAATGGGAGTTAATGAAAATCAAAATAAAAGAACACACAATAGATTATAGTAAGCAAAAAGCAATAGAAAAACAAAGAAAAGAAATAATTCTTTTAAAAAGGCTTAACGACATAGAGAAACTACTTGGGAACCTCCCGGAACAATCGTCAACTGGAGGCAGAAAAAAATCAAATAAAAACAGAACTGGAGATAGTAAGTCTAGCAAAAGCACGTGGAGCACAGATACGATCACGAACAAAATTCATAGAGGAGGGAGAAAAGAATACCGCGTATTTTTTTGCACTGGAAAAACACAGAGCAGCTAATAACAGTATTAAGTTATTAATAACTGATGATGGGAGAGAACTAAACAACAAAAAACATTAAAGAAAAAAGACACGAACTATAGATCTACTCAAGAACACGAGTCATATATCCTATTTTATCAAAAAATAACAACACGCTACACTATGAGCAGCACAAGATGGGATGATCTACATTGGTGAGAAAGAAGCAGCCCAAGCCCGAAAAGAAATGAACGGACGAACCAGGGTGTCATATATCGATGAGTTTTTAGGGTCAGAGGGCACAACACCCTACACTTGATGGACTCCTACACTGCGGAGGCAAAGAAGAATCATTACACAACAAAAAAACCATAGCCGCGAAGGCGTAACATTGGTGACGCTCTGTGAAACCTCTGAAAGCAGCCCAAGCGTACAAAAGGCGGGGTAGCGTCGGAAAATAAAAAACGGATATAGCCTACCAGGGTTTGATTGCTTTGCCTTATGTATGTCTAGTTGCAGAATTTTATAATGTGTGGGGATTTTGGCTCCAAAAAAAAAATTAATTATTATAAGTTTTTACTGCATTCACAGTCATTTGCATACTCTTTACACGCTGTTGGAGCCAATACACATAGGAAATGTAGATCAAAACCAAACACAACAGTAAGACGGAATCTATCTTTATTTTCTTAGGCTGTCATCACTTGGATGCACATCATCCATGATGTAAAAGTCGGGAAAAAACCGATGTCAGTAAGCCGACTTCAAAAATTTGCAACGTCTTACAAAAATTAGCTCGCTGCCGAACCTTAGGTTAGAGTACACTCCCTACTCACTTCGCTAATCTCATTCCCCTCTTTAAAAAAAATAGGACTATACAAAAATTTTCAGTAATGGAAAAACTATTCGTCATCCATATTGGAAAAAACGTGAAAATGGCTAAAATTTTTGAAAAAAACATATCATGTCAAAATCAGCCTAAGCCATTGCAACATGGACGGAAGTGTGTAATCAATAAGTAGATGAAGACGCTCACGTGACTGCCATGTGATGAAACAAAATGGGAGCGCCCAAACCGGAAAAGGAATCCGTAAAAAACGTTCAACGTTTCTGATCCGATTAAGAACAACCGACAAGAGAGTTAATAATTGGAGACCTATTACCCTTTTAAACACAGACTACAAAATTTTAACAAAACTTTTGTCAAACAGGCTAAAAGCTGTAATACATGGAATAGTAGATGAAGACCAGTGTGGGTTTATAAAAGGAACAGGCAACTATACTACGAACAACCGACGATATAATCAGCTACCTTAATAGGAAAAAATTACCAGGATTGCTCTTAGCAGTAGACTTTACTAAAGCATTTGATACTATATCAAAAAAACTTATTTTAGACAGTTTAAAACACTTCAATTTTGGTCCAGAATTTCACCATTGGATTCTCACTATTATGTCTAAATCTGAAAGCTGCATCAATCACTTTAATTGGATATCCAGGCCTTTTCAAATAGAACGGGGCATTAGGCAAGGATGCCCCTTATCACCCCTACTATTTGTTCTAGCCGTAGAACTGTTAGCTATTAAAATCAGAAATAGCGAAATAAAAGGAATCAGAATTGAGCACAAACAATTTTTAGAAACAATTAAAATACAGCAATTTGCAGATGATACAACACTGTACCTTAAAGACAAACCCGACTTAGCAAAAGCTCTACAAATTTTCCATGCCTTTGCTGCCATTTCGGGCCTTCGAATGTCGCTCAGAAAAACAGAAGCAATGTGGCTTGGGATAACAAAACACCTGGACGATAAACCTTACAATTTGACCTGGACTGATGAAATAAAAATTCTTGGAATATACTTCAGCAACAAAACAACAGCATCTGAAAATGATCGCAACTGGCAGCAAAGAATCGAAGTTTTAAAAAGAACAATCAATACATGGAACAGGAGAAACCTAAGCATATTTGGGAAAATTCTGGTTTCAAAAACCCTTCTTATGTCTCAGTTCATCTATATTATGCAATCAATTGGTCTGCCAGATAGAGTGCTACATAATATAAACCATATTTTATATTCCTTCATATGGAAGAAGAAAACCAGCAATAGGAAAGCCTTTGAAAAAGTCAAACGCAAAGTCATCAACCAAGAGTACAAGCAGGGTGGCCTTAAAATGATGGACATGAAAACATTCCAAGAAGCCTTATATTTAAGATGGATAGTAAAACTGATTGTACACAATAAAGGGAAATGGACAATATTCCCCACCATAGAATACGACCACCTTGGGGAAGGACTAGAGATATTACACACCTTTTGTCTTGAACACAAATTAACTGGAATAGGCAACAACAATACTTTTTGGGTCAAAACACTCAAACTCTGGCTGAACCTTAAACAAAGAGATCCCCAGAGCTACCCCGAAAAGACACACCAAAACTCTCTGATTTGGAACAATCAAAACCTCCAATTCAAAAACAGGAATCTGCATATTAGAGACTGGATAACAGGAGGAATAACTAGAATTAAAGACATCCTAACAGAAACTCTAGAAATCATTAGTTTTGAAGAAATGGAAAATAAACTGGGACAATCACCACACAGGCAATTTGAATACAACGCAGTGAAGAGTGCTTTGGAATCAG
>CM065709.1:35302444-35304944 GCA_017654935.2 Phymorhynchus buccinoides
AGAGAGAGAGAGAGAGAGAGGAGAGAGAGAGAGAGAGAGAGAGAGATTTCCCGGTTTTAATTTTTAACAAAACATTTTAGGCCTTTAACTTGCTCTATAGAGTAGAAATTCACTTATAAGTTTATTTACAAAGATCTGGGGAATTTGTAATCGAGGGCACGCAAAGGGTTTTACAACTTAAAGTGGGTATGGGGGTAAGGGGGGGGGGGAGAGGAGGGAGGGGAGAGAGAGAGAGAGAGAGAGAGAGAACACTGAACACTGAACGTTTTTAATGAATAGGCCGTAGGCCCATGTCATTGGGGTGGTTACAAAGTACAAGGACCATTATTGTGGATGTATCGACGCATGAACATGAATAAATATAAATACAAAACATTATACGGTTAGAGAGAGAGAGAGAGAGAGAGAGGGAGAGAGAGAGAGAGAGAGGGAGAGAGAGAGAGAGAGAGAGAGAGAGAGGAGAGAAGGAGAGAGAGAGAGAGAGATGAAGAGAGAGAGAGAGAGAGAGAGAGAGAGAGAGAGAGAGAGAGAGAGAGAGAGAGAGAGAGAGAGAGAGAGAGAGAGAGAGACTGCACTGAACACTGAAAAACTTTATTTAACAAGTATGAAGATTTTAGGCAATGCCTATTCTTGCAAGAGAGAGAGAGACAGACAGACAGACAGACAGACAGAGAAAGAGAGTCATCACAACAAACACACTTGGATATGGTGACAACAGGAACTTGTCCATACAAACCAGCAGGGGTTCCGGCTAGGTTGCCATGGAAACGAAAGAAAGAAGATCCTGTTGTCCAGAATCAATGATTTGAAATTGAAAAAAAAAATGACTAGATAGAGGATCCTTCTTTTGGGAAGAAAATACCTGGTATTCGCCCTTAGGGAAGGAGGGGGGTGGGGGGGGGCAGGTACGGAAAACTCGTTCTTGGAGAGTGAAAGCAATGGAGATAAGAGTTGGATGAAGACAGCAATATTAAGCGTAACAGTAACCTTAGGAAAGTTCGTAACAAGGAAACGCAATGGACGCTATAGTCGTTAGCTTTAATTCAATGGCTTTTGGGGGGTTTGTTGTTAGTTTTTCGTTTATTTCTGTGTTTGTACGGGTCATGTTGTTGTTTTCTTATTCTTCTTGATTAGGACCGGGTTTTTTTGTCATTAGGCTTTGAGAATTGAACAGGGTAGAATTGGTTGGGTGATTGTCTTAAGCCAATAATCTGAAGAGAACGTGTTGTTCAGGAATCTGTCATCCTGAATTAAATCATGTCATGTACACATTGGTTCTTTTTGTTTCATAAAACGTTTTTGAAATATCTTTCGCGATATCAAATTAAATGTTAATTTATGTATGTTCGTCATGAGAGAGAGAGAGAGAGAGAGAGAGAGAGAGAGAGAGAGAGAGAGAGAGAGAGAGAGAGAGAGAGAGAGAGAGAGAGAGAGAGAGTGTGTGTGTGTGTGACAGAGAGAGCGAGAGAGAGCGACGGACAGAGAGAGAGCAGAGAGAGAGAGAGAGAGTGAGAGAGAGAGAGAGAGAGAGAGAGAGAGACGAGACAGACAGAGAGAGAGAGAAAGACAGACAGAGAGAGAGAAAGAGAGAGAGAGAGACAGACAGAGACAGAGAGAGAGAGAGAGAGAGAGAGAGAGAGAGAGAGAGAGAGAGAGAGAGAGAGAGAGAGAGAGAGAGAGAGAGAGAGAGAGAGAGAGAGAGAGAGAGAGAGAGAGAGACTTCTGGGGAGAGAGAGAGAGAGAGAGAGAGAGAGAGAGAGAGAGAGAGAGATATAAGAGAGAGAGAGAGAGAAGAGAGAGAAGAGAGAGAGAGAGAGAGAGAGAGAGAGGAGAGAGAGAGAGTCTCTATTAAGAGGATAGAGCTATTTCTTCTCAACTTTCATCAGCAAAGTAAGCTCATACTATCAGTAGGCCTATAAGGTTCCAAGTCTCTCCATTATGTTAAACATTCAGTAAATATCGAGGCGAAAACAAAGGAGAAAGATTGGGAAGGGTTTGGATTCGATGCTTTTAAAGGAAAATCTTCGAATGAAAAGTGAAGTTATGTATCAGATTGTTTAAACGAACAATGTTGAATGTATAAAGTATAAGAATACGTGTAGGGTATAAATTATGCCAGTGTTTAGTTCGTGATGTAGTTTCTCGAATGAAAAGTGAAGCTATGTGACAGATTGTTTTATTTAAAGGCAAATTCTTGAATGGGCAAAGTATATAAGTATAGGCGTAGGGTATACATTATGTGCTTAGTTCGCGATTTAGTGGTAATTATATTTCGGTTTTGAGCAAGAGGCATCATCACAGATTATAGCACTAATCTTAATCTCAATCTCCTATCCCAACCTTCCATCCACACCATCCCCACCCCCCAATCCTTTCTCCAGGCCTGATCACCACAGCGTTCCACGGCTTAAGCGCTCATCAACTCCTGGAGTGCTCCAGCCACGTTCTTCCAGAGCACTCTGAGGTCCTGTACATGGTTCTCTACCAGCTGTCGCCCACA
>CM065709.1:35309944-35312444 GCA_017654935.2 Phymorhynchus buccinoides
GGAGTATTTCCAACAGCTTGGTCAAAATCCATTATTGTACCAATTTTCAAAAAAGGGGATAGTAACAACCCGGATAATTACAGAGGGGTGGCATTAACAAGTGTAATAGGAAAGGTTTATACACATATTTTAAATCAAAGGCTTACTAAATGGGCAGATAGAGAATCAAAGATAATCGAAGAACAGGCAGGTTTCAGGGCGGGGTACAGCACTACTGATCATATATTTACGTTATATGCCTTGGTTCAAAAGTATCTAAATAGAAATTCTAAGTTGTATGTAGCTTTCGTTGACTTTCGAAAAGCCTTCGATTCAGTTAATAGAAATGCATTATGGAACGTTCTTAGAAATAGTGGTATTAATGGTAAGTTATATAGAGCTGTTAAAGGAATATATAGTACGGTACTAGCTTGTGTAAGAGATAAAAGTGTTTACACAGAATTTTTTAATTGTCCAAGAGGTGTCAAACAAGGTTGTTTACTTAGTCCACAATTGTTTTCTTTCTTTATTAATGAACTGGCTATTGAATTATTGAAAACAGGTAAACACGGAATTCAAATGATCCCCGGGGCTGTAGAAATGTTTCTTATGTTATTTGCCGATGACATCGTACTTCTGTCAGATACTATTGTTGGGTTGCAAAACCAGTTAAATGTTTTAAAAGATGAAGTTGATAGGTTGGGTCTTTGTGTTAATTTAGATAAAACAAATGTAATGATATTTCGTAAGGGAGGACATCTTTCCGCTCATGAAAAATGGCAATATGGAAATTCTGACATTAAAGTTACTAATTCCTATAAATATCTCGGAATAACTTTTACTACTAAATTAAGTTTAAATGCTGCTTGGACGGAAGCTTGCAGGAAAGGGAAAAGGGCAGTTATTGAAATTCTTAGAGCCATGAAAAAGCTAAACTCTGTAGATCCTTTATTATATTGGAAGTTATTTGATTCTCAAGTTGAGCCTATTTTGACGTATGGGGCTGAAATCTGGGGTGCTATAGAAAGTTATTACATAGAAAAAGTGCATACATATGCGATTAAAAGATTTTTGAATATACCTATACACTCTTCAAATACAGCTGCCTATTGTGAGACTGGCAGGTACCCTCTCAGAATCAGAACGACTGTGAAATGCATTAAATACTGGCTAAAACTTATAAAGTTACCAATGACAAGATTATGTAGGCAAGCATACGAGATGTTACTAGTACAACACAATGAGGGAAAGAAAAACTGGGTTGACAACATAAAACACGTTCTTACTATTAATGGATTTGGTATTGTCTGGATCAGTCAGGGAGTCGGATACGAATCTGCTTTTATTTCCGAATTTAAAGACCGTCTTATCTGCTCTTACAAACAGAATTGGCACTCCTATATTGAAGAAAACACAAAGTATAACTGGTACTTTTCCTTTAAAAACACTTTCCAGATAGAAAAGTACATTTCCGTTATTAAAGATAGGTGGCATCGGAGTCTCTTGGCGAGAGTAAGGACAAGAACTTTGGGGTTAAGTGCTAATAAAAGATGGTTTGCTGATGACCAAGAAAGAGATCAACTTTGTTTAATGTGTCGAAAGGCAATAGAGAATGAACATCATTTTATTTTTCATTGCTCTGCATACGATAATACCCGTAATAAATATAATGTATTTTCCTTACCAATTTTTGTAAGGCACGATTTAGTTGCCATTCTTGCATCTGAAAATGAGAAAATTATATTACCATTCGTAAGGTTTATTGCTGAGGCATACAATTTAAGAACTAAAAAACTGTCATCTGAACAGCGTTTATAGATTTATTTTGATGACTGATACAGTTGATAAAACAAGTGAATTAAGCAAGTGTACCTTAGAAATGAAGCAAGGGAGATAAATGATAATGTATGCCTTGGGAAGAGAGAGAGAGAGAGAGGAGAGAGAGAGAGAGAGAGAGAGAGAGAGAGAGAGAGAGAGAGAGAGAGATAGATATTATAATACTACAATATAGGATTAGATATGTGGAGCATTGATCGAAGTCGGATGATCAAATTAACAATTTATATGTTGTGTGTGAGTGCGCACGCATGTGTGTGTGTGTGTGTGTGGTGTGTGTGGTGTGTGTGTGTGTGTGTGTGTGTGTGTGAATTATTGCTTTAAAGATTGCTGTTAAAATAGTTACTTGAATACATGTTTTCTTTCATTTCAGGCATTATGTTTATTAGTTTTGTTTCTTATCATTTCGTTCGCCGTTAGTATGTTTTTGTTATCTAATGCACCCCCTTGGCATTAAGGCTGTAAAAAGCTATTGTCAATAAAAACGTCCAGTGTCCAGTGTCCAGTGTCCCTGTCTCTCTCTCTCTCTCTCTCTCTCTCTCTCTCTCTCTCTCTCTCCTCTCTCTCTCTCTCTCTCTCTCTCTCTCTCATCACTCTCTCTCTCTCTCTCTCTCTCTAAAATAGACCATAATCCTTTTCATTGAATCTGGATATATTTGTGTAGACAGACTTACGATATGATGCT
>CM065709.1:35322444-35324944 GCA_017654935.2 Phymorhynchus buccinoides
TGTCTGTCTGCCTGTCGGCCTATTGCAGATGATGTGGTTGATGTTGATGATCACGATGCATACATCATTCGCTATGACATCTAGCCGTCCTTTAATTTAACAACTCAACTTGGGCTGAACTATGTCTCTCTCTCGCTCTCTCTCTCTCTCTCTCTCTCTCTCTCTCTCTCTCTCTCTCTCTCTCTCTCTCTCTCTCTCTCTCTCTCTCTCTCTCTCTCTCTCTCTCTCTCTCTCTCTCTCTCTCTCTCTCCCCCCCCCCCTCTCTCTCTCTCTCTCTCTCTCTCTGTCTGGATGAGTTTGTTTCTGCCTGCCTGTTCGTCTGTCTGTCTGTCTATTGCAGATGATGGGGTTGTTGATCTTGATCATTATTCATACAGAATTCGTCATGACACATAGCCGTGCTTTTCTGTTAAAGGTGCACCCTGACGGATGAGTTATTGCAAGAAACACGTCGAGATCACCAGAAAGACAGCCTTTTCAAGGATCGGAACACTCTTTGCTCTGGTATCCTAGAAATTAAACCGTCAAAACGGCGATTCCTCCTTGGCGGAGATGCCGAAGAGAGTAGCCATTTTAGATGGGGTGGGTGGAGGTCACTCATTGTGGTTGAAGCGTTTTCTTTTTTAGTAGTGCAGTAAAATAAAAAGGATATATTTCCTTTGTTGTGAGCAAAACTCCTTTAAATAAACTGTATAAAATTAAAAAATAAATGAATAAAAATGCTTGTATTACGAAAAGTTCGTGCAAACGATTTGGTCTAAACGCAGGCGGCCATTAGAAAAGAGACGCCACACGCCTTTTCTTTAGGTGAGATAATTTGACTTCCAGCACCTCCGCCAAGGACGAATCACCGGTTTGACTGTTTGATTTCTAGGAAACCAGAGCGAAATGAGCGTTGTCATCTCTGTAAAGGGTGTTTTCCTGGTGATCTGGACGTGTTTCTTACAAAAACTCATCCGTCATGGTGCCCCTTTAAGAACTATTCTGTCAAGACTGAGCCGGGCTGAAATCAGCCAGTCTACACCTAACAATTAAATACATTGTATTGCATAACGATCGATCTATTATAACGTAACAACCAATGCATGTTATGTTCAAAAAGTAACAAAGATTCGTATGTTTCTCTGTTTCATGTGCTGCTTTGCCGAACATTGGGCTCTCTCCTTTCACAGGTAAGATCACAGTTCTTCTGTCTGCTTTTTTTTCTACATCTACAGTTATGTCTGTCTACATGTCTGTCTATGTCTGTCTGTCTGTCTGTCTGTCTCTCTCTCTCTCTCTCTCTCTCTCTCTCTCTCTCTCTCTCTCTCTCTCTCTCTCTCTCTCTCTCTCTCAAGGTTTCTATTTGTGGTTATGTATGCTATTATATGATTTGGTTTATTCCTTTTCTTGTTCTTTTTCTTTTTTTGGTCCTCGTCATGACATGGGCAGAAAGGCCTACTCATTAAAATTATTATTTCGTTCGTTCGTTCGTTCGTCCGTTCTCTCTTGTTTCGCCCCTCCGACCCCTCCATTCTTCCCACGATATTGTTTTAGCCTCCCTCCCTCCCTCCCTTCCCCCCTTCCCGCCACTTCTGACCACCGCAACGGTTTCCATTAATGTAATCATTCGCAATTTTTTGTGTGTATTTTGTTCTTTTTTTCTTCTCTTTTTCTTTTTTCTTTTTTTAATTCAAGTGTTCCCATCTCTTGTCACTTCCAATTATTAAAATCTTCCGACTCTTCTCTGATGGTTTTTTGGTGTCTCCAAACCCTCATCCTCTCCTCCTCCCTCCCTCTCCCCTCCCCCCTCCCCTTTAAATGTCTGTCTCTCTGTCTGCCTGACGTTTTGTTTACTTCCTCTGTCTCTGTCTCTCTGGCTTTTTGTTTTATTTCTCTGTCTATGTCTGTCTGTCTCTCTGTCTGTCTCTCTGTCTGTCTCTCTCTCTCTCTCTCTCTCTCTCTCTCTCTCTCTCTCTCTCTCTCTCTCTCTCCTCTCTCTCTCTCTCTCTCTCTGGCTTTTTGTTTTCTTTCTCTATGTCTGTCTGTCTCTCTGTCTGTCTCTATGGCTGGCTGTCTTTTTGTTTTCTCTCTGTCTGTCTGTCTGTCTCTGTCTGTCTCTCTGTCTGTCTGTCTGTCTGTCTTTTTGTTTTCTTCTCTGTCTGTGTCTCTGTCTGTCTGTCTGTCTGTCTTTTTTGTTTTCTTCCTCTGCCCATGTCTGGCTGTCTCTGTCTCTCTGTCTGGCTTTTTGTCTTTCATCTCTCTCTCTCTCTCTCTCTCTCTCTCTCTCTCTCTCTCTCTCTCTCTCTCTCTCTCTCTCTCTCTCTCTCAAAACATTGCCGAGCGCTCAATGAGTTTACGACGCGGTGGCATGCAGCGAAGCAAAACTCTCTCTCTCTCTCTCTCTCTCTCTCTCTCTCTCTCTCTCTCTCTCTCTCTCTCTCTCTCTCTCTCTCTCTCTCTCTCTCTCTCTCTCTCTCTCTCTCTCTCTCTCTCAACAAACCCCAACCGAAATCAATTA
>CM065709.1:35329944-35334944 GCA_017654935.2 Phymorhynchus buccinoides
CTAAAAAATTCATCATATAGTGAAAAGCCAAGTGTCCATGTGTCTGTCTGAAACACAAAACGGGCCTTATAACTCCGACGTTTTTCGACCGAATCGCTTCCAATGTGCTGTGAGCCCTAACTGGGCGATGGCAACGGCAACCAAGGCGGCCGTTTCATTTGCGCGGTTCGGCAAATGCACGAAACGTGCATCCACCGGCCTCTCTGCGCCCGTATCTCCGGTGTTTCTGGGCCGATTGCCTCCGAATTTGGCGGGAAGATGACCGGGGACTGTGACTATCCGTGTGCCAAACCGGAAGCGAATCGATGCAGAAACGCGCGCGATATACGCCGCTTCACTTTTTCACAAATAACTCCGCCGTTCTTTAACCGAGTTGCTTCAAATTTGCTGTCAGGCTTGCTGAGGCAGGGGCGAAGCCTGGCAGCAAATTGCAACAGAATCGGGAGAGAGCGTCACTCTCAGAGCAGCGCCAACGGGAAACGGGGCCTTATAACTCCGCCGTTTCTTAACCGAATCGCTTCGAATTTGCTGTACTCAGCGTTACAAGTACTTGGCGTTACCGTTACTAGGCGTTACCGTTACTAGGCGTTACCGTTACTAGGCGTTACCGTTACTAGGCGTTACCGTTACTAGGCGTTACCGGTACTCGGCGTTGCGCTAGTTAGTCATAAAAATACTAAGTGTCGAAATTCAAAAACGTCTGTTATCGTCAAGGAAACGGATAAACTGTAAAACTCGACAAATGGGAAAGTTGAGTTATATTGAATGTAGGGCTCATTTTAGGTCTTCGGAATACCCTGCTAACCTTAAAACAACAGAGGTAAGTTTGCATTGCCTCATTCTAAAACACTACCCCAGTGTAAACTGAAAAAGCATGGTCGATTACCCCATTCTAGGGCAATTACACAGGCACACACACAGACACACACACACACACACACACACACATACACACACACACACACACACACACACACACACACACACACACACACACACACACACACACACACACACACACACACACACACACACACACACACACACACACACACCACAACACAGAGACAGACTCACACACAGACCACCATTCCAACCCTAAGCCACTCCTCTCCTCTTTATAAAATCAAAAACATTATATAGCAACAACAACAAAACACAACACCTGAAAACGACTTCTTCCCGTAGCCCATAAGATGAGGGGTAACTGATAATCAACCTCTGTCTAGCTCTCAGCCAATCAATAAATTCAAGCTGCAACTCTCTATTATTGATTGGCTGAACCGCCCCGCCAAGATGGCTGCCGCCGAACAGAACGGAACAAGTGCGCTGCGCATGCTCAGAAGAATAATAAATTAATAATGAAAATGGGATTCTGGCCTTCTGTTGTTCTTCTGGCGTCGGTTAGGGTGGAGACGGGCTATGTTTTTTTAGATTTTTTCTTCTGCATAATTCTATTCCTAATATCCAGCTTTGGCTGTTTTAGCATTCAAGTCAAACGTTGTATTATATAGAGACGGGCATTGAATAAGCACGCAAAGGTTGTTTTGTTGTTGTTGCTGCACCAAGCCGTCTATTGAGTATAATATTATGCAAATGACAATGCGTTAACATTCAAAGAAATACGAAATTGATAATACCGATAGAATTAATATTTATAGCGATTAACTCTAAAGGATAAATAATAAAAGCATTAATATAAAGAAAATGCACTATGCGAAAAGTGTCTTTCTTTGTGTTAATTTTGTCCCTTTATTTGTTGAGACAGTGAAGTTGCATATCAGCTTAAGCTTTTTGGCTTTGGGAAATAACGTAATGAGTGAGTCATGGTGCTTTCATTTTATAGGAGAGAGAACACAGCGCTTGTATTTTGAGCCTCTGAAACGTTAATAATAATAATAATAATAATAATAATAATAATAATAATAATAATAATCATAATAATAATAATCATAATAATAATAATAATAATAATAATCATAATAATAATAATCATCATAATAAATAAAGCTTCTATAGCGCTCTTCGATGAAAAAAACCATCATCCTCAGAGCGCTTTATAAATATTACGAGAGAAAAAACAATGAAGAAGAAAAACATTATTACAAAACATTATGAAAAAGTATTAAAAAAACAAAATGCTCACGCCGTTCACCCCATCCCCACCCACCACCCTTTTTCACATACACATTATAGACACCATTTCAAAAAAACATTTTAAAAGAAGCATAAAAATGAATGATTTAACATGATTTAATAATCCGTCCGGTCTTTCAAAACCACTCCCTCCTTCCCTTTTTCCCACATGCACACTATAGACACTCACGAACACGCATAACATAGCATCCGGGGAGAGAGAAAAAAATGAAGGCATGGACAAACAGACTCTGTAACGTTACATATAGTTTAGCTAGTTTAGTTTAGTGCAATTAGTAACTGTGACGGTGCATGGGAAAACAGACATAAGTCGCCTAGAATGTTTTTTTGAGCAAAAGCCAAAATAAACAAAATTCAAATTAGGGTATATTTATGTCTATTTGTGTGTATTCCACCAGCATCCACAACATGAAAGACAAGTTTGAATGATTTCTTTGTGTAACTATCTCAGAATGTTCAGTTTGACACTTAATGTCCCTTTCGTGATGCTGGGTCAGAAATATATAACCCTACTACAATATGTTAACCATCCTACAGGACTAACAGTTCACCCTTTCCAAGACGGATCCAGCCACATCCAGGAGCTCAGATGCTCAGCCGCTGCCCTCTCCACCTCCTCCTCCTCCTCCTCCTCCTCCTCAGGAGGCCCCGTGGACGTCATGTCCATAGTGGTCTACCAGGAATCCCAGGACAACCTCCTGGCCGTCTACCGGTCCTTGAACAACCAGTGCGTCATGAGCTCGGAGTTCGTGTCCTGCTCCGTGGACCCCGGGGACCCCAGGAGGAGCGTGATCAAGGTGCTCGTCATGGGCCTGGAGCCCCGAGAGTCCCGGATGTTCGGCTGTGACGTCACCACTATGGACTCCAAGGGTCGGGCCGGCAAGGTGTCGTGGTCTGTCAGGGTTAAGCAGCCACCACGTGAGTCACATTGATGACTTTCGGGGATCTTTCGGTACAAGTAGTTCCCCCCACCTTCTGGAAGTTATGTGCTTAGCAACTTCCTCTAATCACTCACTCACTTTGTTTGTATGTTGTATATCCTTCTGGAAGATCTGTGCTTAGCAGCTTCCTCTAAATCTGTCACTCACGTTGTATGTTGTATTTCCTTCTGGAAGATCTGTGCTCAGCAGCTTCCTCTAAATCTATCACTCACTTTGTATGTAGTATTTCCTTCTGGAAGTTATGTGCTAGCAGCTTCCTCTAAATATATCACTCTCGTTGACTCTGCCTTTTCCCTTACACTTACTATTTTTCTGTCTTATCTGCCCTTATTCTCCTGCCTTTTTTCTCTCTTTTTTTAAAGAATATCTTCCAAACAATGTTCCCTTGTTTTATCTCGTCCGACATCAGAATGTGTCGGCTGAATGCAGCAGGGAGGTCAGTGAAAGCCGAAAACCGGACACACACGTACTTCACCCATTATGGCCATAATTATGGTCTGGGAACACAGAAGAGGGTGATGACTTGGGGATATTTTCTTTTTTTTGCCAACTTGTTTAATTTTTAAAAAATAGAAGAAAAAATATTGATTCCACGCATTACGCTTTTCAGTAGAGTATAGATAACGAAGGGTGTGTGTGTGTATGGAGAATGAGTGTGGATGTAGGAAAGACTCGTTGTAGTAATGGATTTGGGAAGGTGAAGAAAGCAGCAAAATAATTAACCCTTCCTCTCCCGCCTCCAACTATTCCCCCACCTACTCCCCCTCTCTCCCTCTCTCTCTCTCTCTCTCTCTCTCTCTCTCTCTCTCTCTCTCTCTCTCTCTCTCTCTCTCTCTCTCTCTCTCTCTCTCTCTCTCTCTCTCTCTCTCTCTCTCTCTCAAAACATAGAAGAAGAAAACGTAAAGCTGCTTTGAGGAAGAAAGCATGAAGTGTGGGGTTTTCTGCAGGAATTATTGATGAAGGGAAATGGACAATGAGACAGAGACACACCGAGAGAGAGAGAGAGAGAGAGAGAGAGAGAGAGAGAGAGAGAGAGAGAGAGAGAGAGAGAGAGAGAGAGAGAGAGAGAGAGAGAAAACTTTGAAAACTTTAACTTTATTTTTCAAGGATAAAGATTTTAGGCAACGCCTAGTCTTCCAATCTGTCCTTGAAAGCAAGGAGAGAGAGAGAGAGAGAGAGAGAGAGAGAGAGAGAGAGAGAGAGAGAGAGAGAGAGAGAGAGAGAGAGAGAGAGAGAGAGAGAGAGAGAGAGAGAGAGAGAGAGAGAGAGAGACAGACAGACAGACAGAGTACACACAGATAGAAATACCGAAAAAACAGAGAGAAAGAAAGAGACACGGAAACGAAAGACAGACAGAAAGCGAGAGAAAGAGAAACAGAGGCATTGAGACACAGAGAGAGGCAGAAAAAGAAACAGAGAGAAAGACAGACATAAAGAGAGACAAAGAAAGACAGAGAATCAGAGAGAGGCATACCCAGAGAAAGAGACCGAAAGATATATAGACTTAGACAGAGAGACAGATGGAGAAAAGATAGAGAGAGAGAGAGAGAGAGAGAGAGAGAGAGAGAGAGAGAGAGAGAGAGAGACATGCCATTTAGACTAGTGAAATAGAAATGTCCCCGCAACCTGTATTATATACCGCAGCACGGGAAATTGACCTGTCTGTGTGCATAGCACGTGCAAAGCGAGTAGAGTTGAAATTCACGTGCCCAGTGATTCGATTCCTGGCAACTATGAATGAATGATAGTGTCAAAACATCATGAAATAGTGCGGAATGTTTGTCACAAATAGCACGCAATTTACTGAGAATGTGTTTTAAACAGTATCTTTTACATTTTTGTAAAAATAAATTATGTTTTTGATGAGAGGATAAAAGTAGTTTCCTTAAAAATAATTGGTCT
>CM065709.1:35342444-35354944 GCA_017654935.2 Phymorhynchus buccinoides
TCAAAAGAGTAGGGACAATTAAAAAAGAAACATTATATACAAAAGTTGTTCATGTAGTACTACTGAAAATGAGAAAAAAACACCTTATTGATTGTGGATATTATTGGAATATTTGGAAAGTGGAAAGTTTGTCAAAGGTGTGGTGAGGGTGAATGTGTGTGTGTGTGTGTGTGTGTACGTGTGTGCGTGTTGTTTGTTTGTTGATTTAAATGTAGTTTTTAATTAAAGCAGGTTTTTTTCTCATTTATCTCCAATATCCAAGTTGATTTTTGTCTTCGATATTTTAGTAGCCGTTAGAAATGTAATGTACTTGTATCAGTTACTGTTTCAGCTTTTAGTACAAAGACTTATCCTATTTTTTTAGGCAAGAACTAATTGTTAATTTTGTTAAATTTTAGCCGGGGATTTCGTCTCTAATTTAATGAGTTTGCATGATTTGTTCTTGTCTTATAAAATCATTATTTGTTTTAGTCGTTTGTTTGTTTGTTTTGTGCGTTTAATTATGCTGCTTTATATCACCCTGCTTTCAATTTTCTGTCGTGGTTTTTTTAAACAAACCTGTCTGTTAATGCTCTCTGTCACAGAGATAGGAACTAAATAATTGAACAGAGAACTTAAATTAGGCATTATGTACTTTATAGTCACAAATGTGTCTCTGTGAAATTCGGGTGAAATTCGGGTTGCTCCCACCTGGAGAGCGCGTCGCAGCCAGAAGCGTGCCACCCATTTTGTTTTAGATTTAATTTTTGCATGCGAGTTTTGGCTGACTGATCAGGAAGGAAAGGGAGTGGGGTGAATGTTGACCAAATGACAACTTTTTCGTTGCCACTGCGTTTATCGTGTACTAAGTGCATGGGCACACGGGATCTCGGTTCATCGTCTCATCCGAAAAACTCCACGTTCAGACCGTAAGGCCTAGTGTAAAGTGAGAGGGAAAAAACCTGTACCTAGGTTCGAACTCCGGTTTACTTGACACGAGGCGAACGCGATACCCCTGTGCCACTCTACACCAAACTATGCTTTCCATCAGTAGCAGAAAAATCCAATCAATACGCCAAAGATCTTTTGTATTCCAGTCTCATTTCTTTCTTTTTTCACAGAGTGTGTAACAGCATGTTACAAAGCCATCCTCCGCACACCCTCGCACGAGACTGGGGTGTCGATTACATCAGAATCAATATCCTGTCCTTTTAATCAGATAACTGAACATTGATAAATTATGGACCGGGGGGTCAATCGATCGCAGTTTTGTTCTCTTGGCTTAAAGGTCAGGAAAACGAAAGACAGAAAGAAGTGTTTGTCAGGGAAAGAGAGAGAACGAGACGGAAAGAAAGAAGTAATTGCCATCGATATGTTCAAGAAGGTCGTAATGTCAACACTTTCCGATAGCTATCGAGGTGGGGTTTTTTTGTTCGGTGACTAGGAGACATTCTGGAATTGAACTGCGGTTCAATACCTCAGCATGGCAAGGTAGGGCTGTAGGATAAGGATTTGTACGATGGCTTGGAGTTTGTAAAGAGCTAGCTCGCTCTCTATCTTGTATTTGTTCGCTGGTATTGATTTGGCTGGGTGATCACTGATGGGGAAAAGAGTACTTCTTCTCTAACTCTGTGTTCAAGTCTTTTGTTCTCGGTCTCTTTCTGTTTTGTTGTTTTGTTTTGTTGTATCTCCTATCCACCTTCCTTTCCCCGCCTCTCTCTCTCTCTCTCTCTCTCTCTCTCTCTCTCTCTCTCTCTCTCTCTCTCTCTCTCTCTCTCTCTCTCTCTCTCTCTCTCTCTCTCTCTCTCTCTCTCTCTCTCTCTCTCTCTCTCTCTCTCTCTCTCTCTCTCTCTCTCTCTCTCAACTCTCTCTCTCTCTCTCTTTCTCTCTCTCTCTCTCTCTCTCTCTCTCTCCTCTCTCTCTCTCTCTCTCTCTCTCTCTCTCTCTCTCTCTCTTTCTCTCTCTCTCTCTCTCTCTCTCTCTCTCTCTCTCTCTCTCTCTCTCTCTCTCTCTCTCTCTCTCTCTCTCTCTCTCTCTCTCTCTCTCTTCTTTCTGAAAACAATGTGTTCATGATAAACGTGTTCACTTTAAAATAGGCTTCGCGTGTAAGTTTAATGGTTATGCAGATTGGCGTCACACTGTGTTTGTGTTTGGTTTTGCATATATTGAAATAGTGAAGCTAAGAGAAGAGATAACGAAATTGAAAAAAGGGTGAAAACTCTCTTAAATTAACCCCCTTCCACCAAAGTTGATTACGATGCCAATCACCTAGCAACACATTTTACATATATGTTGCCAGTTACATTTCGAACCGTCATTTGTAGCTATATGTTTTATTTATACAGGTTTACAAAACAATTGTTTGTCGAGCTGCACATACAACATTACAGTTTAAATGTCTTGATTTTTGAAGTGCATTCGATTAACTTATTATCAATGTTTCACAATTATGGTGCTCCAAACTGCATTTCACCTGCACGTTTTATTTCACAGGTTTAAAAACCAAACCCTTCCTGGGGCTGGCGCACATGCAGGAAATAGAATGCAGCGGAGAGGGGCTTCCCACAGGGTCCAACCTCTACGCCATGTCCATTTACGAGAAACGCCGAAAACGCATCCTGTCTTTCCTGGACATCCTGAACCGCCAATGCACCACCTCTGAATACTTCAACTCGTGTACCATCGACAGTCGGGACTCCAGAAACAGCCGTTTGAGGCTGGTTGTGTCCGATCTGAGGTGGGGGGAGAGGAGGGAGTTTGGTTGTAACGCCTCCATCAAAACCAGCGACAACCGCATGAAGGTGGAAACCTGGTTCATTACCGTAACCCGTTTGAGTAAGTGTGAACGTTTGAGCGGGAGATGGGGGGTGGGGGGTGGGGTAGTGTCGGGGGGGGGGGGGGGGGGTGTATTTATGTAATGGGTATTCTTTGTTCATAGCTATTCTCTTTAGAAAAGAGGGAAAGACAGCTCTTAAGGACCTGCAGATACTGCATGCGATTCAAATCAGTGCAATCCCATTTTGACATTTGTGAGGCGTGATAAATCTGTCTAAATCAATCTGATGAAATCCTACTAGTTCTGTTCACTGTTGTTGTAGTCCTTCATACATGAATCTGATTAAATCAGATTCTTGTATTTTTGTATCAGACATTATACTTATTTGATATGTGGATTATTGCGGTCTACATGAGTATAGTGAACACAAAAGTATAGTTATTTTTAGATGGAAGTATTTCACGTGAATCACGACTCGCACATATCGTCACAATCGGATCGCATTGGGATCGAATCAGTCGTATGCAGTGTGTCTGCCCCTTGAAAGACAGCTTTCCCCGTGGGGATACCGGGGGGTCGTTCGTAAAAATAGTCCCCCCACCTTCTGGAAGTTCTGTGCTTGTAACTTCCTCTAATCTGCCACTCTCTTTGACTCTGCCTTTTTCCTTTGCTTTCTGTCATCTACTATCTTTCTGACTTATTGGTCCATTCTCAAAAAAATCTTCCAAATATTTGTTCTCTTGAGCTCCTCCGAAATCGGAATGTGTCGGCTGTACGCAGCGGGGAGACCAGTGAAAACTGAAAACCGGTCACATATGTACCTTACCCATTATGGCCATATGGCCTGGGAACGCAGAAGAAGAAGAAGAAGCAGAAGAAGAAAGACAGCTCTAAAGGCAAAGTCCGACGATGCAATCACTCGCTCTTTCGCAAAGGGTGTTCACCCATTCTCACAGCGTGACAGAACTATCAGGTGCATGCGAGAGGAAGCATCGTCGGACAAGGCCTTTAGAGTCGATGTGGGTTTCACTTAGTACGAGTTAATCTCCCTCTAATATGTCACTCTCTTTAACTCTGCCTTTTCCCTTTGCTTACTGTCATCTACTATTTTTCTGCCTTACCGGTCCATTTTCCTGCCTTTTTTGATGAAACACTTTCAAAAACATTTCCTCCAGCCGAAGTCGGACTTACTGGGCATAGCTCTTTCTTAGGTAGGCGCATAACGGCAGCATGACGCATCTGCGCTCATAATTGACAGGAAACTGTCTGGGCGATCGAAGAAGAAGAAGAAGCGCGAGTTAGTTCTTTATTTGAGTTTGTAAACTTCACTGTTTAAAATGGAAACTGTATCACTAGAGTTTGTTTGTTTGTTTGTTGGTTTCTCCTGAAATAGGCACGACCAGTCAGTTAACATTCTCCCGTTTAATTATTTGTTTTGTTGTTGTTGTTTTAATCAAGACAAATGGAGTTTCCAGCTGTTTGCGTGAGTGAAATGCATAATTCTGACGTGCCATACGAGATAAGTCTGTTCTTTATCGGTTTGAAGCATCATAACAACAGCTGGCACGGACGTCCTCTCTCTCTGTCTCTGTCTCTCTCTCTCTCTCTCTCTCTCTCTCTCTCTCTCTCTCTATCTCTCTCTCTCTCTCTCTCTCTCTCTCTCTCTCTCTCTCTCTCTCTCTTTGTAACCACCTCAAATGATATGGGCCAATGGCCTACTCATTAAGCCATTCGGACTTCTTTCTCTCAGGGCTGGGTCTAAAAAAGAATGTATTCTTATTTAATTACCCTATATAAATAACATCTATCTCTCTATCTCTCTCTCTCTCTCTCTCTCTCTCTCTCTCTCTCTCTCTCTCTCTCTCTCTCTCTCTCTCTCTCTCTCTCTCTCTCTCTCTCTCTCTCTCTCTCTCTCTCTCTCTCTCTCTTTCTCTCTCTCTCTCTCTCCCTGATCCGTTTTTGCTCGTTTTCTTTTGGGTGACGCTTTGTGAACAATTTAAGGGTCTTTCCTTTGCATGTTAAATAAAGTGATAATATGTTTCCATTCCGATCAGTCGTATAAACGATGCACATCCATCGTCGCGTAGTTCTACTCATAATTATCAACTATTATTTTGCAAAATGGTGACGATGGTTCTTAACATTAACAACTCTGTCTGGTGTAGAGTGGCACAGAGGTAACGCGTTCGCCCCGTGTCAAGTAAACCCGCGTACAGGGGATTTTTTTCTCTCACTTTGCACTAGGCCTTACTGGTCTGAATGCGGAGACTTTCGGGTGAAAAGGTAAACCGAGGTCCCGTGTGCCCATGCACTTAGCACACGTTAAACCCAATGGCAACGAAAAAAGTTGTCATTTGGTCAAAATTTACACACACACCCTTTCCTTCCTCATCAGTCACACAAAAAATCGCATGCCAAAAAACCCAAAAAAATGGGTGGCGCGCCTCTGGCTACGACGTGCTCTCCAGGTGGGAGCAACCCGAATTTCACAGAGACGTCTCTGTGACTATAAAGTACCTAATACCTAAGAACATGTAAAGCATCACTCATTCAGTTTATGTCAGTGTTTGCTCTACTGCAATCTCAAAAATAGCATGCAATAAACCAGACAGTTGGAGACTTGCCTTTCTTAAGTACAGAGGATATAGACGCTTGTTAAGTCCTTTCGCGGTCATTTGTCCTCTCGCGGATACCATGACCTACAATAAGCTTTGGGTCTCCTATAACCATATTATATTCTTGATCAGCATGTCACAACCTATTCAGATCCTGCAATTTTTAACCGCCAGTGCAAACCTCCGCCGAGGAAGACTCACAAGACCGAAATGTCCTTATTTTCATGTCCGAGCTGTATCTCATGAACCAGTGGGTAGAATGGCTTCATATTGTGTGGTAGTCTGACATGGCGAGTAGTTAAATAAATACTTACAATAAATAATAGTAATAATAATAATAATAATAATAGTAATAATGGTAATAATAATAGTACATTTATATATCGCTTTACCTCAAATGAGCCCAAAGAGCTTTACAGTCAATTCTTCATCTACAAGTAGATAACAAAAACAGTATTTAAGAATGACACAAACCAGCAACAACGCATATACCAAGCAAGTCTCTCTCTCTCTCTCTCTCTCTCTCTCTCTCTCTCTCTCTCTCTCTCTCTCTCTCTCTCTCTCTCTCTCTCTCTCTCTCTCTCTCTCTCTCTCTCTCTCTCTCTCTCTCTCTCACACACACACACACACACACACACACACACACACAGTGCCACACACACACACACACACAGTGACACACACACACACACACACACACACACACACACATTTATCGACACCGACTCATTATTCATCTTTCATTCAGTAAGCCATAGCAATGGAGTTGCTCGGACTGACCACATACACCAACACACAAACATAAATACAACAACAAAAAAGCAGAAACAGGGTAATTTTAGACTAATGTGCACATAAAGACAACATGTGCACGAAAGGATTTAACAGACGCTAATTAAGAACAAGTCGAAGGGAACTAAAAACAACAACAAAAAAACGTTATAGTTAGCAGAGGATAATAATCACAGGATCCATAATTATTATCCAGCCATCCTGATCTCGCCTGTCTGTCCGAAAGGGGGGAAAAGGACAGTTATTCGCAGTCGTAGTAAAAGTCGTCCCATTTTCATCGATTCGTCATCGTTTTCATCATTATCAGTGTTAATACGTTAACGGTCGTCTGCTATCCTTCCGAGAGGAGCACAAAATAATGAGCGTAGCAGTAGCTGCGAATGGAAGTGTCTTTTAGTGTTATAATGATTTTTTTGTTGCTGTCCCATCTTCTGGGCCGTAGGTGGCGTCGCTCCCACGCCGCTCATTCCGAATCCCAATTCGCAGCTACACCCCGGCTTGATCAGGTCGCAGAATCCGAGACCAGCAAATCCAAGGGGAGCGAAATCTATGTTAGGCCGTCAGGAGGGGACCAACCGAGGAGACGCTGCACTGCTGTTGAGTCACTTCGATGGAGTTCAGCGGAGTCTGTTCAGGACACCACCTACTAAGCCCCCTACTGACGACACTATTCTCTTAGTCGCGGAGCCAGCGTAAGTGAGGTCCTCCTCCGAGGGCACCACCACGATCGTCCACCGACAGCTCCCCATAACACACTGATCCCCATGACTTTATAGCGATTCTTGTTCTATGTTGGGTGATTTTTTCGGGGGGTGGAGGGGGGGGGGGGGGGGGGTGCTTTTCTCTGAGTGGAAGAGAGCAGACTATAACGAATAAGAAAGTCGTTGTTTTTCAATCACAAATTTAGTTATCATTTTGTGTGTGTGTACTTTGTGAAAACTTGCACTTTAGATACCGACCCCTCACGTTCACGACCCTCAATCTCAAAGTCTGCTTCTATAACAAAATAAACCTAGGCTGATCCTAACCCTATTCCTTTCCCCAGAAAGGCAGAATTTTGCTTCTCAGTGAAATGTTTCATAACAAATATTCGGGTGGGGGTGGGTGTGGGAGGGGGGGGGGGGGGTGTAAAGTACATAGTAGCCGTATTTTGTCTGATTATGTCAGTGAAGTTTCATGGGTTTTTCTTTCCCCTAAAAGTCCATTCCCACGTGTTTGCCTTCCCTCACCTACTCTCTCTCTCTCTCTCTGTCTCTCGCACGCACACATGCACGCACACCCTCCCCTCCCCCCAACACTCACACACACACACACATACACACACACACGCACACACACACGCACGCACGCACGCACACGCACACACACACACGCACACGCACACACACACACACACACACACACACACACACACACACAATCCCGTCACCCATCTGGCATTTGTCGCAACAGAGACAAATAGGGGACAGAAACACAATTGTGGACTTCAAACTCAATGCTAAAGTTTAACAGTACCTGGAGAATTTCAAAGTCAGATGGCCGTTAAAACGATTTCAATGCATACCAAGTGGCCATTCCTCCCCTCAATAGCTAAAACCAATCCCCCCCCCCCCCCCCCCCCCGTTTGATCTACCCCCCCCCCCCCTTCCTCATTCTCTTCTTCTGTCTTCTCTTCTTCCTCCTCTTCCTTTTTCTCTTCCTTTTCATCATCCTCTTTCTCTTCCGCCTCCTCATTTTTTTACCTCCCCCCCCCCCCCTCCTTCCTTTCCTTCTCTAATTCTTCGTCCTCATCTTCCTCCTTTCTCTTCACATTCATTTCCTTTACTTCCTTCCCCCTTCTCCTTATCTCCCTCTCTGCAAACTTCGATTGCGCTAATAGCTTTTGCCGCAGCAGTTGTTGTGGAGTATTTTCTGTTTGGGGGTCACTTCTATGGTAACGTCTTGGCTCCAAAAGTGTGCATGCAATCCCCCCTTTTGAAGGAGAGAAAAAAATGCCTTGGTTTGGTTTAGTCTTTAAAGACCCACCACGTCAGTGTCACATTCCCTCTTATGCTAGGAAGCTTTCTTAAGGTTTCTTAAGAGGGAAAAACACGCGAAAACCGTGATTTTGACACGTGACGTGGGGGGTCTTTAAAGACACACCAGATCCATGACTGAAAATCACGGGTTTCACGCGTTTTCTCTCTCTCTCTCTTGTAAAAAATCTTACTTTGACCAGGTTTGACTCCCATACTAATGCCCCGAAATTGAAAACGACTCAGACTTTAAAGGGCAGATTCAAAAATGTAAGTTGGGGGCTTTTGTATGTGGGTCACACCTACCCAGGTAAAACAACACGGGACTTAATATTGCTGGGTCAGTGGGTCTTTAAAGATACACTGACCCACCACGATTAAGTCCCTTGGGTTTCTTCTGGGTAGCTGTGACCCACATACAAATGCCCTCAACTTGAAATTGAGGTTGCTCTTTAAAATGATGTTTCGTTTTCAATTACGGGGCATTTGTATGGGAGTAAAACCTGGTCACAACAAGATTTCCTACCAGCTATAAGAGGGAAAACACGTGAAATCCGTGATTTTGATGCCCACGTGATCTGGTGGGTCTGTAAGTACAGGCGTGTCAGTCTTTTAAAAAAATGATGTGAGGAATGATTGTTTTCAGCCTACAATCATGTTATATTTTCCTTGTGTCCCTGTTTAGGATTACATTTTTGTCTATATTTTTAGTCCCCGTGCCGAAGGTTCGGGGAGCTATTGTTTTTGTCTGGTCCGTCCGTCCGTCCGGTGTCCGTCCGGCGTGCCTCCGTCCGTCCGGCTATTCGTCCGTTTTTCTCAAAAACTATTCAGTGTATCATCATCACATTTGGTATACTAGTTTGCCAAGATGCAAGCTATCCACTGATGTATTTAGTTTTACATTAAGGTCAAGGTCGCGCCAGTTACGGGGTTCAAACCCCGAAACACATAATCGCTAATATCTCGCGAAGTTTTGCATATTTCAATGCAGTTTTTTTCACAACATTTCTTAATGAATGGTCTATAACACAGTTGTCATGAATTTTTCTGTGCGCGCGTGTGCGCATGATCGCGCGCGCTCAAATCACGGGTCCGAACCCCAAGGCTATATATCGAAAACTATTCAGTTACGTGCTGTTTTGATGCGTTTTTATGTAGATACGTGCTGTGTTTATGCGTTTTTATGTATGTGTACAGCCGACACATTCCGATTTCGGAGTAGCTTGGCGATGCTGCGAGGGGACTTTGCAGCCGCTCGGCGTTACACTTGTTTGTTTTTTGTTTGTTTGTTTTTTGGTGGTGGTGGTGGTTTTGTGTGTTTTGTTTATCGTGATAGTTTTGTTTATAAAGTTCACCAAGTCCAAGTTGGTTAGGTGTAAGAGTTGTCTTTGGCATGTCAAGTAAAACAAAAAAAGATTGTTCTAATAGTTATTGTTAAAATGGTTTTGCTGAAATGTTGTAAATAGTCAGGGTATAATGCAGAGATTAACCTCTCTCTCTCTCTCTCTCTCTCTCTCTCTCTCTCTCTCTCTCTCTCTCTCTCTCTCTCTCTCTCTCTCTCTCTCTCTCTCTCTCTCTCTCTCTCTCTCTCTCTCTCTCTCTCTCTCTCTCTCTCTCTCTCTCTCTCTCTCTCTCTCTCTCTCTCTCTCTCTCTCTCTCTCTCTCTCTCTCTCTCTCTCTCTCTCTCTCTCTCTCTCTCTCTCTCTCTCTCTCTCTCTCTCTCTCTCTCTCTCTCTCTCTCTCTCTCTCTCTCTCTCTCTCTCTCTCTCTCTCTCTCTCTCTCTCTCTCTCTCTCTCTCTCTCTCTCTCTCTCTCTCTCTCTCTCTCTCTCTCTCTCTCTCTCTCTCTCTCTCTCCTCTCTCTCTCTCTCTCTCTCTCTCTCTCTCTCTCTCTCTCTCTCTCTCTCTCTCTCTCTCTCTCTCTCTCTCTCTCTCTCTCTTCTCTCTCTCTCTCTCTCTCTCTCTCTCTCTCTCTCTCTCTCTCTCTCTCTCTCTCTCTCTCTCTCTCTCTCTTGGGGGGATGGGTGGGTGAGGTGGATGGCAATTCGAGGTTCCAACAGTATTATATTAACTATAAGATCAGAAGAAAACTTTTTTTGGTAGTTCTTTCTTTTATAATCTGCTTTATCGGTGACTTAGAGGGGGAAAAAATATCGAATATCGTCTGTCGCCACTATTTCTTTAAGAAAATGAAAACAAAAGACTTGGTCATTGTACTTTTGATGCTAAAAGTTTAATATTATACTACAAACTTGACAATTAAAGTTTTGATGCTAACACTTTTCCATAGAAGCCGTCACTGTTCGCTCCAAATGCTGGACTTGTTATGTGTTTCTTCTTCAAACTTGTTTTTTTTACCCGGCCAGTGGCCGATGTATTGCGATCGGTTTGTGTGTCTGTGTGTGTGTCTGTGTGTCTGTCTGTGTATCGATTATCTTAAAAACTACTGTTTGGATTTTGATTAAAATTGGCAGAGGGGTAGACAGCTTGCAAAGGAAGCTTCCTGTCGTTAATCAACACCGTGCTGACCTTGACCTTGAAAACCGAAATTTCCTTCTTTGGGCTATGTAATTTCCCCCCAGCTTTATTTTGTGAACTAGTGAACATAATCGCTTCATATTTTGTGTGGTGGTGTACCATGGTGCAAGGAAGTTTGTATAAAAGTTCAGCTGTATCTCGTGAACTACTGAACAGAATCGCTTCAAATTTTGGGCTATGTATTTTATGCGTTCTGTAAGGGTGGAAAGTGGTGTGTTTATTGGGGGGGGGGGGGGGGGGGGGGGGGAGGACATCGCTCGGTGCAAGGAAGTTTGTATAAAAGTTCAGCTGTATCTCGTGAACTACTGAACATAATCGCTTCAAATTTTGAGCTATGTATTTTATGCGTTTTGTAAGGGTGGAAAGTGGTGTGTTTATTGGGGGGTGGGGGTGGGGGGGGGGGGGAACAGGACATAACTCTGGCCGGGTTTGCATTGTCACAATGCGTTGCTGCCGCTCGGCGATGACCTTGTTTTTGTTGTGTGTGTTTATTTCTCAATCTTTTTTTCTTTCTTTGTGGGTTCTTTCTTTCTTTCTTTCGTTCTTTCTAACTAGAAAGTGGGACTTGTCTCTCTTTCTGTATGTCTATGTTTTATCTGACTTCTTCTCTGTGTCTTTGGCTGTATGCGTGCACGCGCGTTTGTGTGCTTGTGTGTGTGTGTGTGTGTGTGTGTGTGTGTGTGTGTGTGTGTGTGTGTGTGTGTATGTGCGTGTGTGTGTGTGTGTGTGTCTGTCTATCTGTATATATGTATATATGTATGTATGTATGAAAGAAAAATCTCAGTGAATAGCCAGCTCCGTACCCCTACTCTGAAGGACTGAAAAGTTAGTGCATTTGAAATGCAGAATAGTTTGCTTTGATAAAGCTTTTCTGTGTCCAATGTCTTTATTTGTGAACCTCAGAAACAAAACCAGTTAACGTTAACTTTGAGTAATGTTCCGTGTTCAAAAAATAAAAAAATAAAAAATTATATAAATTATGCTGATTTACTTTATGTATGTATGTATGTATGTATGTAAATATGTACTTGAGTTTTATAAAACGTTTGTATCAAGATGCCATGTATTGAACACCAGCAAATTATTCATAAAACTCAAGTATTCTGCATTTCTAATACATTAACTTTTGAATCCTTTGAAACGGTGCCAGCAAAGTATTGAGGTTTATCATTCATAACGATATATGTATGTATGTATGTATGTATGTATGTATGTATGTATGTATGTGGAACACATCGATTCGTGGAACACGCTCGTGTGTGTTGTTCTAGTGTGTTTATTGCTTTTCCCTTCTTTTCGGGATTGCATTCATTCTGTGAATAAACTTTGTTGATGTGTGTGCGTGTGTGTGTGTGTGTGTGTGTGTGTGTGTGTGTGTGTGTGTGTATGTGTGCATGTGTGTGTGCGTGTGCATAACTATGTGCTTGCATGTTTATGTGTGCATAATATGCATGGGTGTGCGTGTGTGTATGTGTGTGTGTGTGTGTGTGTGTGTAATTATGTGCCTGCATGTTTATGTGTGCATAATATGCATGAGTGTGCTTGTGTGTAGGTATGTATGTATGTGTGTGTGTGTGTGTGTGTGTGTGCGTGCGTGTGCGTGTGCGTGTGCGTGCGTGCGTGTGCGTGTGTATGTGTGTGTGTATGCGCGAGCGCGCGTGTATAAGTATGTGCCTGCATGTTTATGTGTACATAATATGCATGGGTGTGCTTGTGTGTGTATATGTGTGCATGTGCGTTTGTGTACGTGTGTGTGTGTGTGTGTGTGTGTGTGTGTGTGTGTGTG
>CM065709.1:35362444-35369944 GCA_017654935.2 Phymorhynchus buccinoides
TGTAAGGTAGTATGATCAGATATAGGGTAGTTTTAATGGGTGGTATTGATGTTATGTTAAGATAGTGTTTAAAATGTAGGTAATGCCTGCTGTGTGTGTGTGTGTGTGTGTGTGTGTGTGTGTGTGTGTGTGTGTGTGTGTGTGTGTGTGTGCAACTTTTCCTGGCATACAAGGATTTCCTGTGTTTGAATTTTACCAGAAAAACAATTTCCTGTTTTAAAAATGTGTCAATCAAGATCTTTGTGTGTCTACTGTATTTTTCAAACACTTTAAAATAAGCATTTGTATAAATTGTGGAAAAAGCAATCTAAGATACCTTCATAAATCAATGTTTCCTCAGCTGCAGGGGGACATTACCCCTAGACCCCGGCCTTTCAGGTTTTTTTTTCATTTTGTGTAGTTGCACCCGTGTGTGTGTGTGTGTGTGTGTGTGTGTGTGTGTGTGTGTGTGTGTGTGTGTGTGTGTGTGTGTGTGTGTGTTCTCCCAACCTCTGGACTTCTGCCAGTGTTGTGATAGGAGAAGCAGCAACTATTTAGTCAATTAATCAAATTCATTCTTTTTTTCTTTTTTATAAATTTTATGGAAAAAATATAGATAATATTTTAAACTAAACCAATGCGCTTGAAAACAGACTTGTTTTTGTTTTGTGATTGAATAATCGCTTTGAATATTGATATACAAGGCTTTTTAATCCAATAGTAATGTCTAACTTTGGAAAAAAAGACAATCTTGTTTATTGTTACGTGAATAAGAATTGTTTTTAAACATCAAAACATCTCGTAATCGTATTGTTGAGAGCGCCACCTACTTCCTTTTTCCTTTCAGGACTGAGTGCTCACCCTTTCCAAGGCTTACCGGACATCCGGTCCGTGGAATGCACGGGAAAAACCCTTCCCACTGACCACAACCTTCTAACCATGGTCCTGTTCGCCCAACAAAACCAGGGGGCGACAAAATCCCACCTACAGAACGACCAAATTCTCCAAAACCAGGGGCAAAATTCCCGCCAAAGAACCAGCAATCTTGACCAAAACCAGGGGCAAAATTCCCGCCAGCAACGAGCCAGCAAAGTCCGACCTCTAGCCATCGTCAACCTCGGCCAGAAGTCGTGCACCACTTCGGACGTCTTCGTGAGTTGTCGGATCTCCGAGTCGGATTCTCGGTGGAGTTCGGTGACGGCTTTGGTGGTGTTGCCGGAAATTGCCGAAGGACGATCGGGGAGGATCTTCGGCTGCAACGTGTCCACCATCGACATCGCCGGGCACGTGAGCACGGTCACGTGGTTTTTGCACGTGCGAGGACACAGTGAGTAAAATCTGGAGCTAGGCCTACATAATACGAGGTTTATGTAGCAGAATATCCCATCACAAAATAAATCAGATAGAAGGGGTTGATAGGATAATACCTTCTGCTTTTACTCGAGGAGAAGGATAGTACCTTCTGGTATATACCGGCAAGTGGTTTTGTTTTGATTTCCTCTCTCTCTCTCTCTCTCTCTCTCTCTCTCTCTCTCTCTCTCTCTCTCTCTCTCTCTCTCTCTCTCTCTCTCTCTCTCTCTCTCTCTCTCTCTCTCTCTCTCTCTCTCTCTCTCTCCCTCTCTCTTTCTCCTGTTTGTTTTATAACCGCTGCTTTTAATTGTTTCTTCTTTTGTATACCGAAAAGAACGTTTGGTGGTGGACCTAGATCTATTAGATATCATATGTTGGTGGGTTTTGTTTGTTTTTGCTTCGCATGAAATACGTGTGTGGATGCTTGGGAGGGAGAGAGAGAGAGAGAGAGAGAGAGAGAGAGAGAGAGAGAGAGAGAGAGAGAGAGAGAGAGAGAGAGAGAGAGAGAGAGAGAGAGAGAGAGAATGAGAGAGAGAGAGAGAGAGACTAAATCAAAGCGAAACGACTTGAGAGAGAGAGAGAGAGAGAGAGAGAGAGAGAGAGAGAGAGAGAGAGAGAGAGAGAATGAGAATGAGAGAGAGAGAGACTAAATCAAAGCGAAACGACTTGAGAGAGAGAGAGAGAGAGAGAGAGAGAGAGAGAGATCGAGAGAGAGAGAGAGAGAGAGAGAGAGAGAGTCAGTCAGTCAGAGACACAGAGAGAGAGAGAGAGACGCAGACGCAGACGCAGACTTTTTATTCTTAAAGGCCATAGCCCCTTAGAAGGGGGTACATATATAACAAACAACATATCCTATTACAAAATTAGGTCAAGTTGCAATCATATCCTTACGGACTTTAAATGCTTTATATACATACAAAGACAGTTTCTTAACAGTATTTTCATTAGTTGTTGTTAATAGTAAAACTAATCTGAACAAACAAGGATACTTAGAGTATTTCGAAGGGATTAACTGATCTCTAATATTTTGTAAAACTGGACAAGACAAAACAAAATGAATCTCATTTTCCTCACCTTTATAACAAACAGGGCAAATAAAGTTACGATCATCAACAGGCCTGTAGCGATTAGAATGTACACAGATATCAGAAATACCAAATCTTAATTTTGTCATATAACATTTTATTTGCCTGTTTATATTCATCATTAAATAAGTTGGAATGCAATGCAACGGGTTTAGCCATTTGTAGAAGTCAAATCGATTACTAGCCTGCATATGGGAACTCCATCTCTGCCAATTAGAATCTATCAATCTTTGCCTAAAGGCACGTATGAACCCATTTACATTCTCTACTCCCTGGTTTTGCCACACAAACCCAAACCCGTTTTCATACAATGTTGACCTTACATTAGTGACCCAATTGGTCTTTCCCCTATTATCCAATTCTACTAACATACCATACGCTTTATATGGTAATCTATTGGGCGACATTCTTGTTATTTTGACCCAATAACGAATACATCTAACAACAGATAACAAATAAATAGGAAATCTATTAGTCTCGCCGTAAACTAAATCATTCGGTGTTCGCATTGTCACTCCAAGGAACTTCTTTAAACCAAATAAATGAATTTTTTCAATGTGGATAGCAGCAGATTCGAGTCCCCATAATTCGGCTCCATATTGTACTATTGGTTGAATCTGTGAATCGAAAAGCTTTAAGAACAGAGATAAAGATTCATTATTTAACATTCTCAATTTTTTTCATAATGCAAAGTAAAGCACGTTTACCCCTACTAACTAGATCTTTGCAAGCAAAACTGAAACTCAGACGCGTTGAGAAATAAATACCAAGATATTTATATACATTAACTACAGGCATATCTGATCCATTGTAT
Source organism: Phymorhynchus buccinoides (assembly GCA_017654935.2). Taxonomy (NCBI): domain Eukaryota; kingdom Metazoa; phylum Mollusca; class Gastropoda; order Neogastropoda; family Raphitomidae; genus Phymorhynchus; species Phymorhynchus buccinoides. The sequence goes on from CM065709.1 coordinate 35,365,673, forward strand.
ATCCATCTTTCACGTGCTGCAAGATATCCACCCTTTCTAAATACAATGATATTACTTTTCGCTAAGTTAACCTTCAACTTTAATGATGTAGATACTCTAGCTAAATGGTTTAATTGATTCTGTAGCCCTACTACTGTTTCTGCTATTAATGCCACATCATCTGCGAGAAGGAGAACAAAAATTTCCAGTGCATCGTTGCAAAACAGCGCCCCATGCTTCCCATGTTTATTTATTTCAACTGTTAATTCATTAATAAATAAGGAAAAAAGTATAGGACTACAAACATCCCCTTGTTTAACTCCTGAGGTACAGTTTATAAGATCTGTTAAAGCTGATCCATTTCTCACTCTTGCTTTTACTGAGGCATACATGCTCATAATACAGCGGTACAATTTACCTCTAACTCCATGTTTAAACAAAATAGGCCATAATATGCTTCTGTTGAGAGAGTCAAAGGCTTTCTCAAAGTCAATGAAGGCAACATATAATTTACGATTCAAACTAAATTGTTTTTGAACAAAAGCCATAAGAGTAAACATGTGATCTATTGTTGAACGATTTCGCCTAAAACCTGCTTGAAACTCATCAATTATGTTATTTTCTTCTACCCATTGTTGTAATCTTTTATTAATGATGGCACTATATAATTTACTACAAATATTACTTAAAGAGATTCCCCTATAATTATTTGGGTTGTTAATGTCACCTTTTTTATACAATGGAAGAATATTCGACTCAGTCCAACAATCCGGGAACACACCTCTATCAAATAAAGCATTAAAAAATTTAGTTATAAAATCTATTACCAAGTCAGACTTACATGCAAATTTAATCATTTCCCCTATGATCCCGTCAGGACCAGATGCTTTCCGATTTTTTAATTTACATAAGGCCTTCAAAATCTCTTCTTTTGAAATTGGGCAATTTAAATTACCATAATTACTATTTTCAATCACATTACTCTCATTACTATCATTGTCGCAATTTCTATTCATAATATTCTGTTCATTTAAGTCATCAATGTCTTTTTTATCAAGTAGTTCTTTAAAATGGTTGTACCAATGATCTATGCTAATATTATTTTGAGGCTGACTCCTTTTCTTATGAATCTTTCTCATAGTTTGCCAAAACTCCTGCTGATCATACATAGAAGTGACTAACTTGTCAATCATATTATTATTAAACTCATTACATTTTATTTTTAGAAGATCTTTATAGTTTTTTCTAGCATTTGAGTATTCAGCATGATCAGGTGGAGACAAAGTACGACGATATCTAGCCAACAATATACGTGCTTCTCATTTACTGCTACGACATTCTTGGTCATACCAATCTTCACCAACACTAGCATTTACATTCATTCGTTTCTGCATACAACTAGCAGCATCAGTTACACAACCATTAAATATTTTTAACGCTTCGTTAATATCAGTATCAATCAAGCTTAATGCTAAATTAAAGTTGTGTTGGCTTTCATGAGAATCAATCGCATTACTGAAAGAGTCACTATAAGTCTCATTCCAAACGAACTTGTCAACGAAACAGTTTGGTGCTACGGTGTTCAACAAAATTCATATGCGTACTAGAACATGTTAAATAGAATTTTAAAGGCATATGGTCAGAATCTACACGCTCACCCACACACAACACACTATCACGAAAAAGTGCTGCAAACATATCGCATGACATAAGAAAATAATCATTTACACTGCTACCATGTTGAGATATGTATGTGTAGCGACCTTTAAGGTCGCCCTTACACAATCCATTTAGAATACACAAATTTAAAGCAGTACACATATTCAGGAACATTTTACCATAACTATTTAAAATGTTATCTTCAGAATTTCTGTCTATATGCAATGGCTCACTGACATATTGTTCACAGTTTTCAAAAGCTAAAGCATTATCATCAAAATTTGGAGAAACATTTGAAGTTCTACTGTTCATATCTCCACTAACAAGAACATACACATCATCGCCAGTAGATAGCAAACAATCACACACAAAATCTTCTAATAAACACACACCATTCTCAGACTCAACATATCGATAATAAGGCGAACCTACAGGTGGCACATATGCACATACATATAACACATTTTTATCAACGCCAAAAAGAGTTTTATTAATAAGAAATGCACAAAAAATATCTGATTCGACGTGCACCTGTTTAACAAAGGGCAAAAACTTTTTCTTCACAAGGCACAATAACCCCCCTGATCTCCTCCCTTTATTCGTGAGTTTTCTTGCAGGCTTCACAAACACTTCATAACCAACAGATGACTGAAAATCTTCCATAAAAGTCTCAACCAAACATATGAAATCAAAAGAGCATACAAAAGAAACAAAGTCATTCTCACGTAATTTAGAAAACAATCCATTCACATTCCAATGAAGGATTGAGAGACATTTCGGTTTATTGAATGAAAAAGAAAAATCCAAGTCATTATTATTATGTTCAGTATTAAAAGAATTAGCACAAGCATTCTCAAAAAACAAGTCAAACGGGTTTTCTGACCCAGCCACGCAGGATTCAGTATTGTCAATGTCAAACTGGGTACTGCCTGTAAAATGCGTGCTGTTGCTTGATTCATGAATTGCATGCGTTTGGTTTGCACGTGCAAAGCCAGTGTCAATTACCCTTCTCTCTTTCAACAAAAACGGTGCTTTTTTACATTTTGTTCCCTCTACCCAGGTAGGACAATTATACACCTGAAATTTGGGCCGGCCACATTCCTAGGTTATTTCTACCAGTTTGTCAGCCTGAGTTACTGTGAATTTCTTCCCATCGATCAGGAGATGGTTGAACACCATTGTGGCTCGCTTACCATCTGCCCTAGCCTTCTTCAGATGTGGAGACAACCGTCTCCTGACATCTCTTACTTGACTAGAAAAGTCTTCACCTATGAAGATGTCAGTTCCTCGGAGGTTTCTCTTAGCTTTTAGCACATCTATCTTCTGCTTATAGAAAACAAACCTCGCGATGATTGGGGAGTCAGGTTTCGAACTGATTCGATGGACCCTATCAAATTCAATGTCTTTCACAATCCCTAATTTGTCCGTAATCAGATCCCTGATCCTACCTTCACACTCAGCCGGCGTCTCCTTCTCCATCCTGGGCAGCCCGTAAAAGATAAGATTGTTACGCTTAGACCGTCCTTCAGAGAGAGAGAGAGAGAGAGAGAGAGAGAGAGAGAGAGAGAGAGAGAGAGAGAGAGAGAGAGAGAGAGAGAGAGAGAGAGAGAGAGAGAGAGAGAGAGAGAGAGAGAGAGAGAGAGAGAGAGAGAGAGAGAGAGAGAGAGAGAGAGAGACAGACAAAGGCAGACGAAGAGAGAGTGAGATAAATAGCATCAGAGAAAGAAAATTTGGATACGAATTTAAAATCGCAGGCATTTGCCTCGTGGGGATACCGGGAGGGAGGGGGGTGTCTTTCGTAAAAATAGTTCCACCATCTTCTGGATGTTCTGTGCTTGTAACTTCCTCTAATCTGCCACTCTCTTTGACTCTGAATTTTCCCTTCGCTTTCTATCATCTACTATCTTTCTGACATTATTGTCCCCATTCTCTTGACTTAAAAATCTTCCAAATAATTTTCTCCTTTGAGCTCCTCCGAAATCGGAATGTCGGCTGTACGCAGCGGAGAGATCAGTGAAAACTGAAAAGCGGACGCATACGTACCTTACCCATTATGGTCATATGGCCTGGGAACACAGAAAAAGAAGAAGAAGAAGAAGCAGGCATCTTGATAATAAACATAAGAGAAAGAGAGAGAGAGAGAGAGAGAGAGAGAGAGAGAGAGAGAGAGAGAGAGAGAGAGAGAGAGAACTCCGAACTCCGAAATGTTTTAATGATTGAGGCCCACAGCCCCACATCATGACATGGCAAGAATAACATGACACATAATCAAATGAATAAACAATCAAATGAATACAAAATCGAATAAATAAATAAATAAATGCTACTTCAAGACATACACATAACGTAAATACATGACTATTTACATATATAACTATTTACATACATTCATATCTATTTGCATACATACGTGCTTTTACACAACATTCATACATGCATGCATACACTCTCACAGTCGCAAATTTACATACGCGCATATCCTCACCTTCACACATACAAAAAGAGAGAGAGAGAGAGAGAGAGAGAGAGAGAGAGAGAGAGAGAGAGGGAGAGGGGGAGAGAGAGAGAGAGAGAGAGAGAGAGAGAGACAGACAGACAGACAGACAGACAGACAGACAGACAGACAGACACAGA
>CM065709.1:35372444-35374944 GCA_017654935.2 Phymorhynchus buccinoides
CCTCGAGGAGAAAAAGAAAAGCCAAATAACAAGAAAAGGAAAACAGAACGAGAGAGAGAGAGAGAGAGAGAGAGAGAGAGAGAGAGAGTATGTGTGCGTGCGCGCGCGTGTGTGTGAGTGTGTCTGTCTGTCTGTGTCTGTCTGTGTCTGTGTGTGTGAAACACAGACAGACACACAGACAGACAAGAGATGGAGAATCATTCTCACAGAGATTGCGAACTCAGATAAGGTTATCTTTCAGAAAGTTAGACAGACAGAGAGACAAAAAGAGATGATGATGATGACAGCCCTATATGTGAAGAATGGTCCTCATAAAGATTGGGCCAGGCGAACTGCATGTGAGAAAGGAGACAGACAGAGACAGTTACTTCTTCTTCTTCTTCTTCTTCTTCTTCTTCTTCTTCTTCTTCTTCTTCTTCTTTTCGTCTTCTTCTTCTTTTCTTCTTCTTCTTCTTCTTCTTCTTCTTCTTCTTCTTCTTCTGCTTCTTCTTCTTCTTCTTCTTTTCGTCTTCTTCTTCTTCTTCTTTTCGTCTTCTTCTTTTTTTTTTTCTTCTTCTTCTTCTTCTTGTTCTTCTTCTTCTTCTTCTTCTTCTTCTCCTTCTTCTTCTTCTTCTTCTTCTCCTTCTTCTTCTTCTTCTTCTTCTTCTTCTTCTTCTTCTTCTTCTTCTTCTTCTTCTTCTTCTTTTCTTCTTCTTCTTCTTCTTCTTCTTCTTCTTCTTCTTCTTCTTCTTCTTCTGCCTTCCCAGGCCATATGGCCATAATGGGTACGGTACGTATGTGTCCGGTTTTCAGTATTCACTGGTCTCCCCGCTGCGGCGTACATCCGACACATTCCGATTTCGGAGGAGCTCAAAGACAGAGACAAACAGACAGAGAGTGATGAAGAATGGTCCTTTCTGCCAGAGAGAGAGAGACAGAGACAGACAGAGAGACAGAGACAGACAAAGAGATAAGGCGTTCTGTGAGTCGTGTAAATCCAACGACCTTTGCTGTTTTCCTCCCCGTCATATTATATAGGCCAAGTAGGGGAAAGAGGGAAAGAACACAATGAGTCCACTAAAATATGACTGTCAGTGGCCACAAGAAGAAGAGGAAGAATAGAGGAGAAGAAAATGATGATGACGATGATGATCATGGTGATGAGAGGGAAGAAGAAGAGGAGGAGGAGGGATTGGAGGATAAAGAGGAATAAGATCAAGAAGAAGAAGAAGATGATACGGTCCATAAGGGTCTACGACCGATTGGACGCTAATCTCCATTTCGTAAAGAAGATGATGTTGATGATCAATCAATCAATCAATATTTACTGTCTTCAAATAGAGGGAAAACCACAAGACACTTGGATGACAAATACATAAAGACCAACACTCGCAAGCACACAAACACACACTATGCAAACACACACACACACACACACACACACACACACACACACACACACACACACACACACACACACACACACACACACACACACACACACACACACACACACACACACACACACACACACACACACACACATACACACACGCACACGCACACGCACGCACACACACACACACACACACACACACACACACACATACACACACACACACACACACAAATTACAATGAGACTTTGGCGTACACACATACACGTATCTAGTATAATGACGATGATGATGATGGTGACGATGATGATGATGATAACGACGACGACGACGATGATGATGATGATAATTACGACAACGACAATATTGATGATGATGACATAGAAGAACAAGGAAAGAAAAAGGATGACGACGACGACGATGATGATGGTATTGATGATGACGACGATTATTACGACATGGAAGGGAAAAAAACCGAAGACCGAACAAAAAACGAAAGCAAGTCAATATTTTCTAATCTGGAACACTCGTCTCATTTTCTTTCAATATAATGTTTTTTTCATCTGGGACATGGCCCCTCCAGACCAAACATCCGCAGGGCATTTCATCGCCACCGTTATTTCATGGTATTCTGTCCGTTTGTGGAAGGAAGGAGGGGGAGGGGAGAGGAGAGATGAGAGCGAGGGAGGGAGGTGTTTTGAGGGGGGGGAGGGCGGGGTGGAGGGGGGGGGGGGAAGCTTTCTTCTTCACTTTATTTGTCCTTTCCTTCCATTTGTTTTTCTTCCTGTCCTGCTGTCTTCCTTCTTTCTATTCTTGCTGTCCTTTTTTCTATTCTTACTCCTTCCTTCCTTTTTTCGTCCTTCCTTCCTTCCATTCTATCTCGCTTATATTCTCGCTGTCCTTTTTTTATTCTTACTCCTTCCTTCCTTTTTTCGTCCTTCCTTCCTTCCATTCTATCTCGCTTATATTCTCGCTGTCCTTTTTTTATTCTTACTCCTTCCTTCCTTTTTTCGTCCTTCCTTCCTTCCATTCTATCTCCCTTCTATTCTCGCTGTCCTTTTTCTATTCTTACTCCTTCCTGTCGTCCTTTTTTTCTTCCTTCCTGTGACGAGGTAATGGGTTAAA
>CM065709.1:35379944-35394944 GCA_017654935.2 Phymorhynchus buccinoides
AGTGTTTGCGCGCGGTTGCGTAGTGAGCTGGCTTGCGGTGCGCACGTAAGTGTGCACGTGCATTGCAGACCAGCAAGCTTGATATGCATGCATTTTAAAAGGAGACTTTGGTCTTATCCAATAGCATGTTGGTTTTAACCCTTTAGTTCACCGCCCAATGTGTCATTTTGGCAGCGCATGTGTCAAAACCTATGTCACTAAAACGTATCTGCATCTGTGGCCTGTTATGTGGTCATGTGTGTCTGTTTGTGTCTGCTGTGTGGTGTGTGTGTGCTTGTTCGTGCTTCTTTGCGTGTTGTAGCGTGCAGTGCTCTTTGCGTGTCAGAGGGGTGTGGCTGGGTGTCTGTGTGTATCTTGTGTGTGTCTCTCTCTCCTCTCTCTCTCATCTCTCTCTTTCACTTAATCCTTCTCTCGTTCTCTTCGTCCCTCATCACTCTCCCATCTACCGTTCTATCTCTATCCTCTCTCTCATCTTATCTCTTCTCTTTATCTCTCCTCCATCTCTCATCTACGCTCCCTACTCCATGCCTCGTCGGACAAAAAAATCTATCGTTCTCTCTCTCATCTCTCTCCGGTCTCTCGCAGTCCCTCTCTCCATCTTCTCTCTTCCTCATTCTCTCTTTCTACTCTCTCCCTTCTCGGAGCTGACTATCTCCTCATCTTTTTTTTTTCTCTCTCTCTCTTTCTCTCTCTCCTCCCTCTCTCTCTCGGTCTCGCTCTCCTCTCTCTCTCTTCTCATCTCCACTCTCCTCGTTTCTCTCTGATCATTCTACTCGTCTGTCTCAAAACCGAGTTCTCTCTCCTCTTCCGGTCTGCTATCTCTACGGTCTCTAATCTCTCTACCCCCCGTCTCTGTCTCCCTTCTCTCTCTTCTCTCCTCCTCCTTCTTCGTCTCTCCTCTCTCTCGTCTCTCGGCTCATCTTTCCTCCCCTCTCATCTCTCTCTCTTATTCCTCTCTCTCTCATCCTTCTCTTCCTCTTATCTCTCCTATCCCGCTCTCTCTCTCAAGTCTTCCTCCCCCCTCGTCATCGCTCCGTCTCCCTCTCCTCTTCCTCAACTCTGTCTCCTCTCTCTCCTCCAATCTTTCTCTCCTCTCTTCTTCTCTCCTCCTCTCTATCTCTCTCTTCTCTTCGTCATGTCTCTTCTCCTCTCTCTCAGGTCTATCCCTCTCCCTCCCCCTCTCATCTACTCATCTTAATCTCTCTCCCATCTCTCCTCCCTCTCCTCTGACTCCTCTCCTCCCTCTCTGTCCCTCTCACCCTCGATGCTCATCTCTTCTCTCCTCTCCCCCTCGCTCCTCCTCTCTCCTCCTCTCATCATCTCGTCTCGTCTCTTGTCCTCTCCTCGCTCGTCTCCTCCTCTCACTCCTCTCTTCCTTCTCATCTCCTCATGCCCACCCCGTCTCCCTCTTCCCTCTCCTCTCTCTCTATCCTCTCGCATCGTCATCTCTCTCCCCGTTCTCTCTCTTCTGCCCCCTCATCTTCCTCTCTCGCTCTGTCCCTCTCTCTCTCTCTCCCTATCTCACTATCTCTCTCTCTCTCTCGTCTCTCCTCTCTTCCCTCTCTCCCCCCCCCTCTCCCCCTCTCTCTCTGTCTCTCTCTTCTGCCCCTCTCTCTCTCATCTCCTCCCCCCCCCTCTCTTTTCCGATATCTCTCTTCTCCCCTCCCTGTTCCGTCTGTCTCGTCTCCCTCTCTCGTCTCTCTTCGTCTCTCCTATCTCTCTCTCTGTCCTTTTCCTCCTCTCCTCCGTCCCCTCTCTCGATCTCTATCTTCTCGTCTCTCATTCTTATCCCTCTCGCCGTCTCTTATCTCAGCTTCTTCGCCACTCTACTCCCCTCATCTCTGCTTGAAGCGTCTCTCTCTCTACGTCATCGGCCTCCTCCCCTTCTCTCTCCTCTCAATCTCCGTCTCATCTCTCCTCTCTCTCTCTCGTCCACCTCTCTCTCATCTCTCATCTCTCTTCTCTCTCTCCGTCTATCTCTCTCTATCACTCTCTCTTCCTCCATCCCCCTCTCTCTCCTCTAGCTCTCTCCCTCAATCGATCCCTCTAGGCCTCTCCAAGTCTCACGTCTCTATCCTCCTCCTCTCGATCGCTACTTCATCTCCACGATCCTCTCTCTCTCTACTCTCTGCTCTCTCCCTCTCTCTCATCCCCTCAATCCTCTCTCTCTCTCTCTCTCATTCCCCTCAGGGTCTCTCTCACTATCTTTCATCTCACTCCTCGTCTACCTCCCTCTCAATCTCCATCATCGTCCTCTCTATCTCTCTCTGCCGAATCCTACTCTCTCTCTCTCTTTTCTCTCTTTTCTCTCTTCTCTCTCTCTCTTCTCTCTATCTCTCTTCTCTCTCTCGTCATGGTTCTCTCTTCTTCGCTCCTCTCCATGTCTCTCTGCTCTCTCTCTTACGTTCTCTGCTCTCTCTCTCTCGCTCTCACCTCTTGACTTCTCTCCATTCTTATCTCTCTCCTCTCCTCGTTCCTCTCTCTCCTAACGGTCTCTCCATCGATACATCTCTCTCTCTCTATCTCTCTCTCCCTTTCTCGTCGTCCATCGCAGGTCTTCGATCTTCTCTCCTACTCCACTGCTCTCGCTCTCTCTCTCTCTCTCTTTCTCTCAGATTTTCTGCTCTTATGGAGCCAGCGACTTTTCAGATGAGTGCTTTCATTTAATCTCGGTTAAAAAAGGCGGCCGGGCAAAAATGGTGGCGATTGCTTGGTAGCCAGGGCAGGAATACAGACTAACTACAGCTATAGCCAATTGTGCGCGCGCCATTATATAACGACGTGTTTTTGTAACACACTCAGCTCTCTCTCTCTCAGATCTCTCTCGTCGCCTTCGCTCGCTCAACTCTCTTAACGTTCATCTCGCCTGGTCTACACTCATCCGGCCTCCGCATCCTCTCTTCTCTCTCTCTCTCTCTCACCTCTTTCTCTCTCTCTCTCTCTATCCGGCTCTCTCTCCTCACCTTCTCCCTTCTCCCCTACCTCTCATCCCGTCTCTATGAGCTCTCTCTCTCTTCCCAACTCTCCCTCCTCATCCTCTCTCTCTCTCTCTATCTTTCAACCTCTTCTAACCTTGCCTCTTTCTTTCCCGTCATCTTTGTCTCTTCTCTCACTCTTATTCCTCTCTCTCTCTCATCTCCTCTCTTCTCTCCCTCTCGGGTGTCTCCACAGTCTCCAATCCCTCTCACTCGTGTCCCACTCATCCTTCTCTCCATCTCCCCTTTCGTGTCTCTTCGTCAAGCTCTCTCCCTCTCTCTTCTCTTTCAACCTCTCTACCTTTCTCTTTCTTTTCTTTCCGTCTCTCTGTCTCTCTCACTCGCCTCTTAATTCTCTCTCTTTCTCTCTCTTTCAGTCTTCTGCTCGTCCTCATCTCTCCTCTCCTCTCTCTCTCTCTTTCTCTTTCTTTCTGTCTGTCTCTCCTCTCTTTTCTCTCTCTCAGTCCTCTGCTCCTCTGTCTCTCTCTCCGTCTCTTCGATCTCTCTATCTCTAATCGGTTCTTACCCTACCCCCTCACTCATCTCGTCTCCTGCGCTCTCTTCTTTGTCAGTCCCTCGTCGGCCTCGTTTCTGTCCATCCTCTCCATCTCTCTCTCGATCTCCTCCACCTCTCCGACTCTCGTCGCTACTTCTCAGGCAGTCTCTCTCCTCTCTCTTCTCGGTCGGATCTCGCTCCTCTTCACTCTTCAATCTCCTCTTTCTCTTTTAGAAGTTAATGTCTCTCATCATAACTTAATCTTGTCTCTCTTTCTCTGTCCTCTATTTCTCTCTCTCATCTCTCTCTCTCTCGTTCTCTTTTCTTTCTGTCTGTCTCGTCTCTCTTTCTCTCGTCAATATAGCTGTCGCTCCCATCTCTCTCTCATCCGTCATCTCATCCTCTCGTCTTCTCTCATCTTTCTCTCTCGTCGCTCCTCACTCTCCGCTCGTCGGTCCGCTCTGTGTCGAACTCTGTCGTACTCGTCTCTTCTCTCTCCTCTCTCTCCTCTCGAGGTGCTATCGTCCATTGGATGCGACTTCGATTTCTTCTATCCTCTAGCTTCTCCTCTCCTCTTCTCTCTCGTCTCCATACTCCCCTCTCAGTTCGTCAGGCACTCTCCGGTGGAAACGATGGTATTAAGCACTGTCTCATCTCTCCGTCTATCATATGCTGCGTAATCTCAAAAGTCTTCTCTCACTCATCTTTCTCAATAGTCGATCTCTGCTCTCTCTGGATCTCCTCTCATCCTCGTCTCTCTCTCTCTTACTCTAATTCCTCCTCTCTCTCCTCTCTTCGTCAGCCTCATCTCCTCTCTCTTTCTCGTCGGCGTTCTCTCTCTTCTGTCTCGTCGTTATAAAGTTTAACTTTCTTTTTATATTTTGATCTTCCTTTAGGTCATTGTCCCTCGTTTTGGCTCTCCGCAGTGTTCACTGTTTTTGTAAAAAAGATATGTATACTCTTCTACGCTATGTACAGCTTCAGCTCCTCAATCATCCATCTCTCTCTCTCTCCCTCTCTCTCTCTCTTTCTTAAACAAATATTGAAAATTGGATCCATCCCCCCACATTGGATCCCCTCCCTCCGCCCCCCCCCCCCCCCTGGATCCCCTTACCCCATCCCCCCAAAAAATTATCCCCCCCCCCCCCCTGCCCCCCCGTCCCCCCCTCCCCTCCCCCCCCCCCCCCCTCCCCCCCTACTGATCCCCCCCCTCCCCCCCCCCATCCCCCACCCCCGCCCCCCCCCCCCCAGTTGATTCCCCCCCCCCCCCCCCCCCCCCCCCCCCCCCCCCACCATATCCTTAAATGATGCGCTCTCTCTCTTCTGGATCTCTCTCTCGGTCTCGTCTCTCTCTCTCTCTCTCTCTCCCCCTCCCTTCGCCTCTCTCTCTCTCTCTCTAAAATCCTTAAAATGATCCGCGCTCTCGCTCTCGCTCTCTCTCTCTCTCTCTCTCTCTCCCTCTCTTCTCTCTCTCGGTCTCCTCTCTCTCTCTCTCTCTCTCTCTCTCTTTCATCTCTCCTCTCTCTCTCCTCTCTCTCGTCATTTTTGTTGGTGTCATTTAAAAGTGTGTTGAGAATAACATCCGACTTTGATTGAAAGCCTCACTGATACGAGGGTTTAGTTCCCGACTTCAATATATTGAAAATTGGATCCCCCCCCCCTCCCCCCCCCCCCCCCCCCCACCTCCCAGCTTTTGGCTGAAATATGGCTGGCGGTGAAAGGGTTTAAGCATGGCAATTTATTAAAAAATAATTAAAAAGTGTCCTTCGATTCGTGGAACCTTAAGCAACGCGCTGTTCTAAGACAGAACTTTTTTTTTAAAAACTCCAACAACTCAAGGGAACAAACTCGTACCAGACTCTTACGCGATCAGTAGTTCAAGGGAACTAACTTGTACTCTCTCCAAACTGAGCGATGCAAGGGAAGCAACTCGTACTTGCACGCGCGCCCACCAGTCATTGATCTGCCTGCTCTACAAGTCAGCTCCTACGAACAACAAATGTGGCTGAACCCGTAAAGATGGCGGTCTGTGTTGCCGAGTTTTTCCTCTCGGTTCTAATACAGTTCGCCGCCATACAGTCCTACCTCGCAGGTACGTGTGTGTGTGTGTGTGTGTGTGAATTAAGTGTTGTTGTGATTTTTTGTTTTCTTGTTATGTTGGTTTAGTTCATTAATGTAAATATATGCTGTGTATGTTTTAAAAGAGGACTGTGAAAGGCTTGTATATAGTTGGTACAGTACAATGTGTCTACAACTAAAAGCTATAAGTTGCCTGTGCTTACAGAGGGTTTACTTGGGGCTTATAGTCTCTGGAAAGGATGAGTGGTTTTGTGTGTGTCAAGTCAAGTCAAGTCAAAATCGTCTTTATTGAGGGTTAAATAATAAGCTGTGTGTGCGTGTGCGTGCGTGCGTGCGTGCAGTGTTTGTCTGTGTTGTGTTGCTTTGTGTGTGAGCATGTGGTGTGTGTGTGTGTGTGTGTGTGTGTGTGTGTGTGTGTGTGTGTGTGTGTGTGGGTTGTATGTGATGTGCGTGTGTGTGTGTGTGTGTGTGTGTGTGTGTGTGTGTGTGGTATGTTAACATATTTTCCAATGTTCAGAGTTTATGTTTGTGCCCTTAAATATATCCATTTCTAAATGTTGTAGCTGAAGGTTGTTTTTGTAATGATGGCCTAAAGCGGTGGGGTTTTTTTCTCCATACACAAGGCCTTCTGTCTTTCTTTTTTATCATAGAATTATGCATACATGTTATAGGCATGTTATAAGCTCTCTAATGATTTGGATATTCTTCTTAATATTAACTGTATTATAGTGTTGTTGATTATGCCATCTTGCATCATGTCGTTCCCTAATCCATTTGGTGTGTAGATGTGTGTAGATGTGTGTAGATGTATGTAGTGCATGAAGGATAAGATGTAAGTTGTTTGGAATCATTTAATTATTCATATTTTAATATAGATTAATATAGTACGTCAGAAACAGTTTGCAATGAACACGTTACAATTATTCACAAAATATCTCCCCATGGCAATTCAGTGTTAACATTATTCACAATATATTTCTATTTCCCCATGGCAACACAGTGATAGCCCACTCTTAATATGACTTACTGCTCACTGTGTTGCCATGGGGAAATATAAATATCCCGTGAATAATGTTAACGTGTACCGAGACCATAAAGGGTCGACTCTGTGCACACAAAACATATTCACAAAATATATTTATTTCCCCATGGCAACACTTTGTTAGGCCACTCACAATATAAGTTACAGCTCACTGTGTTGCCATGGGGAAATAGTAATATTTCGTGAATAATGTTAACGTGTACACATAACTTAATATGACTTACAACTCACTGTGTTGCCATGGGGAAATAGTAATAGTTTGTGAATAATGTTAACGTGTACACATAACTTAATATGACTTACAACTCACTGTGTTGCCATGGGGAAATAGTAATATTTCGTGAATAATGTTAACGTGTACACATAACTTAATATGACTTACAACTCACTGTGTTGCCATGGAGAAATAGTAATAGTTTGTGAATAATGTTAACGTGTACAGACACATTAAAAGGATCACAACCCGAAACCTTCGCGAAAGAATGTTTGTTCTGCCCGTCAACAATTCAACGAAAGAGAGATGGACACACGGGGTAGGGACTGTTGGTCCAATAGGCATGGGGTCTTCAGGGATGGTTTATGGACAGGCACAGATCGATAGCAGAGAGAAGACAGACACAGACAGGTCTGTAAACAAACAGAGATAGAGAGGCAGGCTGTTAGACAGACAGATAAACAGACAGACAGAAAGAGGGTACTGGTCAAAATAGGAATGGGATCTTCAGAGATAGTTTACGGACAGGCACAGATCGATAGCAGAGAGAAGACATACACAGACAGGTCTGTAAACAGACAGAGATAGAGAGGCAGGCAGTTAGAGAGACACAGACAGAGAGAAATACAGCATACTGGTCAAAATAGGTCTGGGAGATTTAGGGATGGCCTATTGGCCACTGCAAGTAGGGTTATTAACGCCCTTGACGGCAAGAGTTAAGCCCTTGTTGATCAGTATCCAAAAGGTCATTCCCTCTTGCAAACGGCAGCCATTAAGGGGCCTCAAATAGGGTTATTGGCGAGAGTTATTCCCTTGTTTGGTCAGTACTCAACCATCTTCACCCCCCACCCACCAAGGGCATTCACTCTTGCAAAAAGTGTTCTTTGCAGTGGCCAATAGACAGACTTAGGTCGAGTTGTAGTTTCAGGGAAAAGACAGACAGACAGAGACGCCTAGACAAAGACAGACAGACACAGACTATCAGAGAAAAAAAGAGACAGACAGACAGAGTACTGGTCAAACTGGGAGCTGTTGGGGTGGTCTATGAACAGGCAAATATCGATAGTTGTAGTTGCAGGGAGAAAGACATACAAACAGAGACACCTAGACACAGACAGACAGACACAGACTATCAGAGGAAAAAAAGAGACAGACAGACATACAGAGTACTGGTCAAACTGGGAGCTGTTGGGATGTTCTAGACACAGGCAAAGATCAGTAGTAATGTTGTAGTTACATGGCAAAAGACAGACAGAGACACCTAGACAAAAGACAGACTATCAGAGAAAAACAGACAGACATATAGACAGAGTACTGGTCAAACTGGGAGCTGTTGGGATGGTCTATAAACAGGCAAAGATCAGTAGTAACGTTGTTGTTACATGGCAAAAGACAGACAGAGACACCTAGACAAAAGACAGACTATCAGAGAAAAACATATATAGACAGAGTACTGGTCAAAATGGGAGTTGTTGGGATGGTCTATAAACAGGCAAAGATCAGTAGTAACGTTGTTGTTACATGGCAAAAGACAGACAGAGACACCTAGGCAAACGACAGACTATCAGAGAAAAACATATATAGACAGAGTACTGGTCAGAATGGGAGTTGTTGGGATGGTCTATAGACCGGAGAAGATCGCTAGTGATAGATAAAGGAAACGGCAGACAGACAGAGACACCTAGGCAAAAGACAGACTATCAGAGAAAAGCAGACAGACAGACAGACAGACAGAGTACTGGTCAAAATGGAAGCTGTTGGGATGGTCTATAGACAGGAAAAGATCGATAGTGGTAGTTGCTAGCTGGGTGGATTGTCGATTCTTGCTTGGTGCCAGCCCAATACTGCTGGCGGCCTCCTTTGTACCTGGCATTGCCAGTGTGATGAAAAGGGAGTCCTGGGGAGGCTATTTACATGTGTGTCACTGTAACTGTGTGTGTGTGTGTGAGAGAGAGAGAGAAGAGAGAGAGAGAGAGAGAGAGAGAGAGAGAGAGAGAGAGAGAGAGAGAGAGAGACTGCGTGCAAGACAAAGAGATATATGAAATATATAAAATAGGGGAGAGTAGGAGTGTCCTAATAAGGCTATTTACACGTGTGTGTGTGTGTGCGTGTGTGCGTGCGCGTGCGTGTGCGTGCGTGCGTGCGTGTGTGTGTGTATACATGTGTGCCTGTCTGTCTGTCTGACAGTCTGAATGTGTGTATGTTTGACACAGACAGAGATGAGTGAATTCGTATTCTTATGTGTGTATGGTGGTTTCGGCGTGGGGGGGGGGGGGGGGGGGGGGGGGGGGGGACATTGGTAGGGGCTCCGCGTAGGGTTTTTCAACTCCCTAAAGCTATAAAACAGAATTCGACAATACATAGCCTTGGTTTGCAAGCACTCTTACAACCTAACTGTTGCGCCGATTGTGAAGTTTCTTCCAGGAATCGATGAGACGTTGAGTTGAATCGGCCTGGACTGACAGACAGACAGACAAGCAGTGTATGCTATGCATATGTGTACATGCGCGCGTAGTCGTGCGCATGATTCACAAACGAAACACACAAACTCCTAGGTTGTGTGTAGGCCCTAGACGCAAAGACATTGGATTTTATACATCGTTTATAACCAGTCAACTAAGTTGACCTTTACCTTGACCTTTTGACCTTTTTATCACCTGACTTATTGACCCTTTTTACCCCTGTCCTGATAAACCAAACGACAAGTGTGTACAAGTTGGGGGAGGGGAGCGGAGGGAGGGGGGTGGTGGGGGTGGAGGGGGGGTGAATGAAATAAATCCTGACCCGCGTGGAATAAACGTAGTAAAGTGGGGCTTTTTTTTTAAAGTTATTGGGTCTTCTTTCAGCAAAGAAAAGAGTAGTTCCTGTGTGTGTGTGGGTTGGGGGTGGGGGTGAGGAGGGAGGAGGGGCTGATATGAAATTGGTGACATCGCCTGAACTATTGATATGGCACAAAAACTGTTTAACTCTTTCACCGCCAAAGTCGCATTTTATCACCACAGTGATTTAACACCTATGTCACTAAAAGGCATCAAATTGGGGTCTATTATCCAAAGACCCTATTGTTTTAGTTTTGGGAAGTAAGGATAGACCTTATTTTCATATAATGATGTCACAGAAGAATCCCCAATACTGCAGATGGATTTGTTCTCTACCCAGGTAAATGTAATGGACATTTTTTTTAGCTGAAATATGGCTGGCGGCGATGTGAAAAGGGCGTTTTAACGTTCAGTTCTAACATGAATATTTGATATACATGTATATTAATTTGAACACAAAAATGTTGTTATCAATATTTTCAGTTGTCGGAAACAATACTGTATATGTTAAACGTTTTAAAGACCCACCACGTCACGTGTCAAAATCACGATTTTCACGTGTTTTCCCTCTTATAGCTAGTAAGGAATCTTAAGAAATCTTCCTAGCATAAGAGGGAATGTGACACGTGACGTGAGGTTTTTTTTCTTTAACGGAAATTAGAACTTTAACACAAATTGAGAACTAAGATCATTCTCTGATAATGTATGCTTAGCCCGATAGTTTTGATCATTGAAAACAAAACTAGTTTGAGTCTTCATGTACCAGTCCATCAGTTTACACGAATATCATATTACACTGGCGACCAAAAGTTAAGGCCCAGAAAGACAATCATTTCCAAAAACTCACGAACTCAATGACACGCACCCAGCTCATAACAAAACTGAATTTATTCTTTTAACATTAAGTTCATTCCAAAAAATCATTAATCAGAACGAGTTCAGTCAACAAAATGCCCCTTTCAACAACTTCCCCCTCCTCTTGAAAAGTCACACACTCAGAATCAATGCACTTTGGAACAGTCAGTACAGATTACTGTGGGTTTTTTGCGCGGATGCCTTCCTCTCGTGGTGCCACATCACCACATAAAATTTGAAGCGATTCGGTTAATCGGTTCGGGAGATATCCTTGGGACAGACAGAAAAAAACACCACAAAACCCACATTACTGCTGTTCCTAAGTACATTGATTCTGAGTGTGACTTTTCAAGAGGAGGGGGAAGTTGTTGAAAGGGGCATTTTGTTGACTGAGCTCGTTCTGATTAATGATTTTTTGGAATGAACTTAAAGTTAAAAGAATAAATTCAGTTTTGTTATGAGCTGGGTGCGTTTTACTGAGTTCGTGAGTTTTCGGAGATGATTGTCTTTCTCAAGTTTCTGGGCCTTAACTTTTGGTCGCTAGTGTATGTATACATAGTTGCTAGATCGTCTATATCATTGTAAACACTTTGTTTGTGCAACTGGCCCCTCCCTACAAGCACAGACTAACATTGCAATGGATATGTTGACCTGTGCGTTGGTCTGTCCGTGTTTGTGTATAGATCTGTATACGCGTGTGTTCCGCTTTACAGAGCCTAAACCTTTTAACCGATCATAATAACAATTGACGGATTTGCCCCGGAGAGTTCTGTACATTTTGTTTGCTGGTTTGTCTAGGGTTCACAGCCAAGAGGTTCTCAGACCACACCTCCTCCATCGTAGAGATGCAATGCACGGGAGAGGACCTCTCCCCGGGAACGGACGTCATGTCCATGGTGGTGTATCGACTCCGGGGCGACCTGGTCCTGGCCTCTGCCCACGTGGGGAAGAAGGAGTGCTCCACCTCCTCCCTCTTCTCCTCCTGCTCCTTCCACCGCAAGGACTCCCGCGGAACGCGACTCAGGACTCTAGTAGTGGCGGAGGAGGAGGATGGTGTGGTGTGGGGGATGGTGTTGGGGAGGGTGCGGTGGGGGAGGGGTCTCTTGTGGAGGCTACTTTGTTCGGGTGCAACGTGACCAGCTTCCAGAGCGGGGGTCGTGTGGGGACCGTCACGTGGATGCTGACTGTCAGGGTGGAGGACAGTAAGTTTCAGGTTTCTGGGGGTCGCTATGGAATTATTTCGGTTGGAGAGAGAGATGCTACCGAATTCGGGGGATGAGAGATTGAGAGAGAGAGAGGATTGGATGAGGAGAGAGAGAGAGAGAGAGAGAGAGAGAGAGAGAGAGAGAGAGAGACAGAGACAGAGAGAGAGTCAATACTTAGTAAAGGAAGTCTCCCATTTTGATACCCTTCCCTATACTATAGTTGCATTTACAGAATGTAATGCTTGCAGTACAAGCAGTAGTAGCAGTCGTTTGTGCTGCAACGATTAAAAAGAGTGTAAGAGAGAGAGACACTGGAATGTTTAATGATTAGGCCATAGGCCCATATCACTGGAGTGTTAACAAAGCTTGTTATCATGCAGAAACAGAATGGACAAAAATTCAGTTTTAAACATAATTAGACATTATTCAACATATAACATTCATATTTTCTCAACAAGAAGAAATGCCACAAAGACATAATAAATGCATGAATGAATCAATAAACACACCGATCAACCAATCAAATTACTGTATATCTTCCATACATATGTTGCGTAATTTGAATGCCTTTTCAAGGTACAAAGCCACCCTAATAATTAGCGATTTGTTTTCAGAAGAAAGAAGCATTGTCACTTTGAATAGAGATGGTTGATTAAAGTATTTTGATGGAATGTACTGTTGGCGTAGTTCTTTATACATTGGGCATTTTAAAACAAAATGAACCTCATTCTCAATTTGTTCTCTACAAAATGGACAGAAAAGATCATTTTCATTAAAATGTATTTGTAAGAGAGAGAGAGAGAGAGAGAGAGAGGAGAGAGAAGAAGAGGCGAGATGAAAGAGAGAGGAGAGGAGAGAGAGAGAGAGGAGAGAGAGAGAGAGAGAGTGCGGGGTGTGAGAAAGAGAGACAATGCAGAAGCTTTGAACGTTTACAAGAAAAAGCTCTTTTAAAAAACAACAAAGAAAACACCTAGTGTACAAGGACCCCCAAAAAATGCTATATGCAGCAGTACACTTCTTCAAACTCCTCTCTCTATCTCTCTCTCTCTCTCTCTCTCTCTCTCTCTCTCTCTCTCTCCTCTCTCTCCTCTCGCTCTGTGCCTGGTCTCCGCTCTCCCCTTCCTCTCTCAGATCTCTCTCTCCTCTCTCTCATGACTCGCTCTCGCTCTCCTCCTCTCTCTCTCTCTCTCTCGATCCCTCCCTCTCTCTTCTTGCTCTCTCTCTCCTCTCTCTCTCTGATCTCTCTCTCTTTTTCTTCTCTCTCTTCTCTCTCTCTTCTCATCTCTCTAACCCGCGGTGGGGGCTTGGTTCTCTCTCTCTCTCTCTCTCTGCCTCTGAACTAAGCCCCTTTCTTCTTCTCTCTCTCTCCTCTCTCTCTCTCTCTCTCTCTCTCTCTCTAAGTAAGCTCTCTCTCTCTCTCTCTCTCTCTCTCTCTCCCCTCTCTCTCTCTCTCTCTCGTCTCTCTCTGTCCCTCCCACCCACACGTTTTGTGCATGTGTGTTTGGATTTAATTTCCCATTATGTTCATATCTATAGATGGATTGGTGAAACAAAACCATATTATGTGTTTGCTTACTCACAGTCCATCTTTAACTACTACTTTTGATTTGACTTGACTTCACACACACACACACACAACACACACACACACACACACACACACACAACACACACACACACACACACACACACACACACACACACACACACACACACACACACACACACACACACACACACACACACACACCACACACACACACACACCACACACACACACACACACACACACACACACTCACACACACACACACACTCACACACACACACACACACACACACACAAACACACACACACACCACACACAAACACACTCACACCACACACACACACACACACACACACACACACACACACACACACACACACACAACACACACACACACACACACACCCGTCATAAAGTGGGGTGGTCCCAAGTTCCTTTAAGCTTTTAGTAAAATCACTACAACGATAAACAGTTGACCTTGCCCTGATATTTTGCCCTTTTGTGCCAATCTGAAAAATGCTTTTGTAAGAATGAAATGTCTGTAGTTTCAAATCTCAAAATACTAGGACGTGTGTGTGTGTGTGTGTGTGTGTGTGTGTGTGTGTGTGTGTGTGTGTGTGTGTGCGTGTGCGTGCGTGCGTGTGCGTGTATGTATATGTGTGTGTGTGTCTGTCTGTTTGTCTGTCTGTCTGAAAGGGGAAATTGTCTACGTTTGAATCGAATAAAAGAAAGATTATTTAGAAAGATTATTTATAAATAAGCATATCATGTAAAACATAAACCTCTGATCTTCTTCTTGTCGTGCCCTGGCTAAAAGACTCCAGGGATCATCCCACCAACAGCCGAAGCACTTGAACACTATGGTACAAAAAATGCACCATCTAAGGATGAGAACATTACGTGTGTGATCGTCTTTGATTACCCCGCCACGTGGGCAGCCACACTCCGACCCCGGAGGATTAGACCTCTGATGAAAATGATTGCATAGTTGTTATGTGGCTTAGGGTCTCTGTACACGTGAACATTTTTCACTTTTCCCCCATGGCAACACAGTGATATGTAAGTCATATTATGACTCTGCCCCTGATCACTGTGTTGCCATGGGGAAAGATGAAACGTTCTTTACGTGTATTGAAACCGTTAGTTCGTGAGTTTTTCAGACGTTTCTCCTTTTTAGGCCATACTACTTCTTGATTCTCGTCTCACACACACACACACACCCCCAGCCTCACCCTCACCCCCACCCCTTTACGTAGTTGACTGTCGTTGACTGTCGACGTCAGCTTTGTTGAGAGAGAGAGAGAGTGAGCGAGAGAGAGTAGCGAGAGAGGCTGTGCTGAGAGAGAGAGAGAGAGAGCGAGAGAGAGAGAGAAGAGAGAGAGAGAAACAGACAACAATGAACAACTGTTTAATTACCAGGCATCTGCCCATATCAGAGAGAGAAAGAACATCAATGAGAAACTGTTTAATGACCAGGGCCATCTTCCCATGTCACAGAGAGAGAGAGAGAGAACAACAAATGAACAACTGTTTACATGATTAGGCCATCTGCCCATATCATGAGGGAAGGGTAGAGAGAGAGAGAGAGAGATTCTGAGAGACCGAGAGAGAGAGAGAGATGAGAGAGAGATGAGAGAGAATGTTGATAGG
This sequence comes from Phymorhynchus buccinoides, assembly GCA_017654935.2. Classification (NCBI taxonomy): domain Eukaryota; kingdom Metazoa; phylum Mollusca; class Gastropoda; order Neogastropoda; family Raphitomidae; genus Phymorhynchus; species Phymorhynchus buccinoides. The sequence goes on from CM065709.1 coordinate 35,394,830, forward strand.
CTTTATTCAACAGTTGTATCACGTACTGTGTTTTGGGTTTGGGGTGAGTGGTGGCAGTCGTGGTGATGGAAATGATGTGTTTGTTTGTGCAGTGTGGGGGGGTGTGGGGAAAGGG
>CM065709.1:35407444-35412444 GCA_017654935.2 Phymorhynchus buccinoides
TCTAATCTGTCACTCTCTTTGACTCTGCCTTTTCCCTTTGCTTACTGTCATCTACTATGGTTCTGCCTTACCAGTCCATTCTCTAGCCTTCTTTTTTTAATTTTTATATAAGAAACACTTTCAAAAAGAGTTCCTCCAGCCGAAGTCGGACATGCTGGGCCTAATTATTTCTTACTTAGGCGCATAACGGCAGCATGACGCATCTGGCATTTCTTATTTAGACATGTGTTGCCATGTTAGGTAGCTTTAAAATGTGTTTTCATTTCAAACCTGTCGTCATTGGCTTCTGCAGTTACGTGTGGTTATTGCGAAGTCGCAGGTCAAGATGTGCCACCCCCCCCCTACATTTCTCGCTTAATTGTAGTTTTCCGTTTTTGCCTTTCTTACCATAGATAAAGCTGTATTTTAGGAACATTTTTAGCTAATAACCTTTTTGGAATACTAACCCTAGCCCTAAACCTAACCCTACCCCCCACTATGTACTGCAGTACACCGCGATTTGTCACAGTTGTGGTTCGTTGCGTGTTTCCGTGTTATAGGGTGGAGGGTAGGGTTAGGTTTAGGGCTAGGGTTAGGGATAGGGTTAGTATTCCAAAAAGGTTATTAGCTAAAAATGTTCCTAAAATACAGCTGTATGTATGGTAAGAAAGGCAATAACGGAAAAATACAATTAACCGAGAAATGCAGAGGGGGGGGGGGGGGACACATCTTTACCTTTACCCATTTAGCGACAACCTAACTCGCATAGCGACAAAAACACACAATAATGCACGTCACATCCTTTTCCCATTTCCCTCACAACTCCCGACTCCGGCGTGAAAGAGTATTGTCAGGGGAGGATAAGCCCGTGTATCTTACGGGGATCAAGGGGGCACAACCCAGCAGTAGTAGGGGGAGAGAGAAGAAGAAGAAGGGGAGAAAACCCGGACAGGGGATCATATGGATGTGCCCCCGCCTCTATGTGTCTCCGTGGCTCATGTGTCGCTCTCATGGTGACCCCCGAGTGTTGATGTGCCCGTGTCTATTTGCTATTTGGTATATTCTAATCACAGAGACATCTCTGTGGATTTCGGGTTGCTCTCCCCCCGGAGAGCGCGTCGCTGCAAGTACAGCGCCTACCCTAATGTTTCAATGTAACCAACTCCGTGTGTCCTTAAAAGTCCTGGCATTTGGTATTTGTGTTTGGCATAGTCTAGTCACAGAGACTTATATCTGGGAAATTCGGGCTGCTCTCCCCCCGGAGAGCGCGTCGCCGCAAGTGCAACGCCTACCCATTTTATTTTGGGGGTTGGGGGGGGGCACAGGTTTAGGAGGGCGTGTGGGCACACTTGGAAAACCTAGCTATCAATTTGGCCATACCAGGCAGCAGGAATTTCCCCTGCTCTTACCGACTTTCAATTGCCGTGGAATTTTCCCTGCTCTTACTGACTTTCAACTGCCGTGGAATTTGTACGTGCGTAAAGGGTACGGGTCAGACTAGCTTTAAGTCCCCTATCCGAAGGGCCTTTAAGATAAATAATTTACAGCCCTGAAATGATTGACATTGCAAAGGTCATAATGCAGTTCTGAGATTGTTCATTTATTATAATTGATTGATTAGTTTACGGTTGATTATTGTATTGTTGTTGATAAGCACACTCACACGCATAGGTGCACACACACACACACACACACACACACACACACACACACACACACACACACACACACACACACACACACACACACAATTTCCCCCCTCATTTTAATTCATTGATTTGTTGGTGGTGGTGGTGGTGGGTTTTTTTTAAAAAATAAAGTTTAATATCGCCATTGTTGTGAACAGACTTTAAATTAAATCAATCAATCAATCATATATGACAGGACGCTTCAGACATGAATTATAGAGACTCGGGCGTAATAGATACGGGGACAGATTGAGACAAAATCGGGAGATCCTTGCGATAATTTCCATAGAGATGTATGGTGAGGATACGTGAACCAGTCTGCTAGAAATGTTTTCTACGAATGGTGAGTGAAAAGCGCATTGAGTTGCTTTGCAAGATTATGCGCTATATCAGCATTATTAATCATTATTAGTTAATTATTTTATGTTACCCCATCCCTCCCTCTATGTGTCCCCCGTTTCTGTGTGTCGACCCCATTGTGCCCCCGTCTCTATGTTTCGCTGTCTCTATGTGCTCTCGTCTCTATACGATATATGCCCTTGGGTACGTAATAGAGATAGAATTAGGGGTATGGTTTCGGGTTAAGGGAAGAGTTTTGGATTAGAGTTAGGGCTTAGATTTGGGTTTGGTGTCACATGGAGACGGAAAGATGTTGTTGTTGTCTTACCCTGGCTTAACGACTCCAGGGATCATCCCAACAGCCGAAGCACTTGAACACTATGGTACAAATGCACCAGCTAGGGATGAGAACATTACGTGTGTGACTGGTTTTCATTACCCCGCCACGTGGGCAGCCACACATCGACTTCGGAGGGAAGATATAAAACGGGGACACGTAGACGCGGCGATTTTAATTTCGATTTTGATTATTAAAATAAACCCCGGGTATTGCAGTAGTACCTCCAGGATCGTCCCAGTATCTTTATTGTTATTAATGTCCCATATGTGCCTGTTCCAGGCCGGAGGACGTTAAGCGAACTTTCACATTTCACGGGGGTAGTACTTTTACTGACACGGGGACATGTAGAGACGGGGACACATAGAGAGAGAGAGAGAGAGAGAGAGAGAGAGAGAGAGAGAGAGAGAGAGAGAGAGAGAGAGAGAGAGAGAGAGAGAGAGGCACAGAGAGAGAGAGAGAGAGAGAGAGAGAGAGAGAGAGAGAGAGAGAGAGAGAGAGAGAGAGAGAGAGAGAGAGAGAGAGAGAGAGAGAGAGAGAGAGAGAGAGAGGAAATGTGATTCATAGTCAGGACCACATAGAGACGGGTACACATCGCTACCTTAGCCGGACAGGGTTCTCTTTGGCTCTTGCTATTAGCTTAGTGAGGGTGAGGGGGGTAGGGAAAAGGAGTGAGGGGAATGAAACAGGGGAGATAATCGGAATGGAACTAAAGAGCTTGAGGGTGACAAGAGTTAGAGGTTGTCTGAAGACGAGACTGGAGCCACAGCTCTTTCTGTCTCCCCCCCTCTCTGTCTCAGTGTTGTCATGGGGGTTGTGGGTACCGGACCATTCCAGAGTTTTGTTCTCTGGAACTTGGTGTTTTTCTGTATTGCGCTGTATGTTTTTACTTCGACGTTTTCGGTTCTTGCGACAGCTTCGGTTCTTGTTGCTAGCAATGAGGGTAAGTCAGTCAGTTTTATGTATCCCTTACCATTGTGTAAAACAAGTAAATATCACGTGATTATGAAATGTTGCATTTCGATCGAACCTGGGGTAGAAAGTTAGGCTAAAATGATTTTTCATGTAAAGCTTTACATGTTAACTGTTTTATCTTTTGGTCCATTATTAATGCGTTTTTGAAATAAGAGCGGGAAGTGTTTTTTTGTCAAAGTATCACTATAAACATTAACGCAGTATTGGGAATTGGATTTTAAAATAATTACATTTTGAGTCATTTTGTCAAGAACTGTTAGTGTTTTTCTTTGTGGGTTTTTTTTTTAAGATTCTCTTATATTATTATTTTCAAATGTATCATTGTTTAATGCACGTGTGGAATTGCTAAAAAGTATGTTCGGGTTAATTGAAAAGAACCGTTTATGAATTTCGGCATGTCTATCGTAGACTAGTTTTCCAATAAATAAAACATACCTTTACTAATAACTATTTAAGTCAATGCTGACAACAAAAAGTCAATTTCCCTGTGCCATTATGACTATCTGATTGCTTGTGTTTCAAATAAACATTTCAGCATAGTTACGTAGTTCAGTCAGTACAATTGTATCGATTATTTTAGTGCCAGTGGGGAAACAACTGAACGGATGCATATTTGTGTTGGATCGTTTCTATTAGTCCTGCCCGTTGCTAATAGTTAGTTATGTTTGCAATCTGTCACTCGTAAAGACGTTAAATTACCAAGTTGGTTGGTTCTGGTTCGAAGATCGATATTGTTGTACCAAGTTAATTGGTTCTGGTTCAAAGTCTCCTGACATATCAGCGAAGATGCGTTTAACTGAGAAATAGTCAGGCCCAGCATGTCCGTCTTCGGCTGGAGAAAATCGTGGCAAAACCTTCTAGAACAAAGGCAGGAGCATGGACCAGAAAGGCAGAAAGATAGAAGATGACAGCAAACAAAGGAAAAAGGCAGAATCAAAGAGAGTGACATATTAGAGGCAGTTGCTAGCCAAGAACTTCCAGAAGGTGGGAGGGGGAACTATTTGCACAAAAAGGGTGGTTCTTTCAGGACTGGAAGTGCTCCATTTCCAAGGCTCCCCCTCGGTGCTGGAAGCCCGCTGTTCCGGCAAAGGCATGGACTCTGACGGTGACCTTTTGACCTTGGTGCTCTTCTTCGTTCAAAAGGACGACGAGGTGTCGGAGGACGGGGAATCGAACCGAGTAGTGGCCACGGCCAACCTCAAGTCGAACCAGTGTACCACGTCCTCCTGGTTCGCCTCCTGTCTCATCGACAGCGAGGAGGCCTCCCACAGGGCCAGGCTGAGGGTGCTGCTGGTGGATCTCGTGGAAGGGGAGTCCAGGGTCCTGGGCTGCAACGCCACCTGGTTCAGGTCCTCGGGAGGTCGGCTGGTCACGCGCTCCAATGTCAAGGTCGTGACGAGAAGGATCAGTGAGTATTGGAGGGGTTGCTGACTGTGGTGGGTGTAGGCGTTTCTCTGCTCGCCCTGGGTACAATGATGACATTCTGCTGAACGTCCTGCGGTCTGGAACAGACACATATCGATGGCTTGGAGTCAAAACGGACTGTCTTTAGATAGTCCATTGACGTATTATTGAACCTATTACAAAAACTAATAACTTGTATCAAACAATGACTGCAGAAATATATATTAAAGGGGTTTTTGCTTTTTATATTTCTGCAGTCTTTTTTTTCTACTAGAGAC
>CM065709.1:35427444-35429944 GCA_017654935.2 Phymorhynchus buccinoides
GTAGGGAGGAGGATTGTAGGGAGGACGGGATTTGGGAAGGAAGGGGGGGGGGGGGGGTAGCTCAATGCTTGTCATCTTGTCGAAAGGATGCGCCATTGCTCGTGATACGGGCTATAAAACCTGGGGACAGCTATAACAACCGAACTGAACATGCCTTTAGCTCTCGACAAAGCCTGCGGGCCTCGAAACAATCGTCTAATTGCCCTGCCAGCGGAGATAGCTAGCTAGGTTGTAGAGAACTACGACATTTTGTGAAAGCTGAGACCTTCTCTGTCACAGTACCAGATAAACTGTGCCTGAGTTTGGACAATGATCGTGACAAGTTCGCTCGCGCATCGGTGTGTATAGCGGTATGTCGATACAACATAAAAAGGGCAAATAAGCAGTGATCATTTTGTCAGCGTAGAGTTGTATGTCGATCAAAGGGCAAAACGAGCTTGGTTGCGTATCAGTATATAACGTATGTCAAGAAAACTACAACAAAAAGGGCAAATAAGCCTCGATAGTGTGTCTCAGTGTAGCGTGTGTGAATGTCGATCCAAAAAAAGGGCGTTTACGTTTTCATGTGATCTCTTTGTTTTCCTCTTTGCTCGTAGATATAAAAACTTACGGACGGGATTGTTTTTTGTGTCTGGATCCATGAGACATGGCAACAAGTTCAGTGAAAGAGTATCGTTAAAGGTTTTTTTGTAGCAGGAAAGAGTGGGGGAGTGTCACGTTGAATTGTGTTTGTTTGTGTTTTTTCATTAGAAATCACGGTAGGTACTTTTTAGTCACGAGGCGTCTCTGTGAAATCCGGGTTGCTCCCACCTGGAGAGCGCGTCGCAGCCAGAGCCATTTTAAAAATAATAAATTTGCATGCGATTTTTGTGTTACTGATGCGGAAGGAAAAGGGGGTGGTGGTAAATTTTGACCAAATGACATTTTTTTTGTTGCCACTGGCTTTAACGTGTGCTACGTGCATGGGCACGCGGGACCTCGGTTTATCGTCTCTTCCGAAAGACTCCACATTCAGACCGTAAGGCCTAGTGCAAAGTGAGAGGGAAAATCCCCTGTACCCAGGTTCGAACTCGGGTTTACTTGACACAAATGCCACAAAGTATAGAAAGAAGAGTATCGTTTAAAGTTGTGGGTTTTTTTTGTTGGGGGGGAGGGGGGGGGGGGGGGGGGTAGTATGAATGAAGTTTTGTTGTGTAGAATAAGTTTCGATCGTTGTTCTCACGTTCTAAATTGCTGCGACTGTAGTTCAAGCGCTTTAAATCGGTGTGACTTTTAAAATGAAAACAATATAATAAAATGTATTAGGTTGATTTTGGTCCTTTATTTGACAGACAATTGTCAGGACAATTGTCAGTCGATCCGTTATTAATGTCAGGAAAGATACGTTAATGACTGGGGGGAGGGGGGGGGGGAGAGACCCCCCCACGTCACGTGTCACATTCCCTCTTGTTCTAGGAATATGTTTTAAAAGATTTCTTACCAGCCATAAGAGGGAAAACACGTACGTGAAAACCGTGATTTTGACACGTGACGTGGTGGGCCTTTAATGGTCTTAACCAAAGACACTGACAAGAAAAGACTAACATCCGGCCTCTTTTCCCTATATGAGTAGTGAGGACAGAAACACTGGTTATGTCCCTTAAAAACAGTACACATTTACACGTCGATATGCCAGTTGAATTCTCCGTTCAAATTCCAGTCTGAGTTTTTAGATAGCCTCCACTGTGTGTGGTGTACTGTTCCCACTAACGATAACTCTATCAGCCCGGTTCGCCGTAACTCTTAAGTAGTCCATCTTACCCTTTTAGAATCTTTGTCTTAGCCCAGTGCAAGCTTTAGGTCTTTGCTTTCTATGTTTTATGTAGGTACATGCGCCCTCCTAGTTCCGTCGCGACTATTGCCAGCATTGGCACCTGCGACGTACTGATCCTGATCGTGATCCTGAAGAAGCAAGTTGTAGGACAATAAGATTTTTTTTTTTTAAACAAAACAAAAGCAACCTGTGCAGGCATTTGAAGAAGAAGAAAAGAGAGTAACTAGTCAGAGAGTAACAGAAAAATGCTACTGTTTTCCGATTAAAGAAACACCGAACCAGCAAAATTAAGTCCCTTGATTTTGTTTTCAGGTGTGACCCACATACAAATTCACCAAAATTCAAAACGAGGCTGCTCTTCAAACAAGTGCTGCCTCGTTTTGAATTGGGTGTGTGTGTGTATGGGAGTCGCACCTGGCCCCAAAATAATCCGGGTAAAAATGACCCACCTTTGATGCTCGATGTGTGGGGTAACCAAAGGAAACTGTGTGGTGCGGTTTATAGTTATGCAGAACGATTTATCTCAGTGATCTCTATGCATTTTGTAGAAAGAACATTCTTCGGGTCTCTGTACATGTGAACAGTTTTCACGCTTTTCCCATAGCAGCACAGGGACTGATAATATGCAAGTAACATCATGAGCGGCTAACCCTGTGCTGCCATGGGTAAAGAGTAACAAAGGTTCAC
>CM065709.1:35434944-35439944 GCA_017654935.2 Phymorhynchus buccinoides
TATTAGGTGTTTATAGGTGTGGTTTTCTCTGTACAAATGGGAGGATGCGTAGACATTTGGTTATGTTTGTGTGTGCGTGTGCATGGGTCGATTTATGAATTGAGTGCTATGTAAATATTTTACGACGCTTATAATTATATGAAGTCTTTTACTACTACTTTTAACTTTTAACTATTTGTCATTGTAAACGCCTTGGGCTCCTGGTTTTATCGGGAGGGGTAAGTGCGTCATAAATTTTCATTTTTATTATTATTATTATGAACACAGAACAACTGTCTGATCTTACTGGCACCATATTAGTTTCCACCAGTCTCATTCTTTTTTCTTCTTTTTTTCTTCTTTCTTTCTCGTTTTTTTCTTTTTTTCTTTCTCTTTTTCTTTCTTGTTTTGTGTTTTTGTGTTCCCCCACCTTCTGGAAGTTATGTGCTTGTAATTTCCTCTCGTCTGTCACTCTCTTTGACTCTGCCTTTTCCCTTTGTTTGCTGTCATCTACTATCTTTCAGCCTGACCGGTCCATTCTCCTACCTTTTTTTTTTCTTTCACGAAACACTTTATAAAAAATATTTCCTCCTCCAGCCGAAGTCGGACTTCCTGGGCCTAACTATTTGTTAGTTAGGCGTATAACGGCAGCATGACGCATCTGCGCTCATAATTGTCAGGAAACTGTCTGAGTGATCGAAGAAGAAGAAGGATCTGACTTAGTGTACGGTGCAGTGACTCGTTCATACTCATTCACACACCACACACACACCCTCCGGGGAATTCCCTATCAAGCAGTTCCTCACTCTCTTCTCCCCAAGGCCAGCAGGCTCTTGGCTGAAAGTGGGGATGTACCCTGGGCACGGCATTTCTGGTGTTAAACGAATTGCTGCCCAACAGCCCTCTGGAATAGTCCCGTTTCCTCGTATGCTATTTTGGAATCCCTAATAACCAGACACGACAACAGGACGTGGCAAAAAAGTAAAGCTAAGAAAACACTATGCAGAGAGGGAGGTAACTTTTTTTAATTATTAAGTCCTAGTCCTTATGAAAGAGTTTGCTCCCTTGAATTTATCTTTAGAATAATAAAAAAATAATTAAAAAAATCATGTAGACTCAGTCAGGTCCTGCTACTGGTCAAATGTAACCCTGTACTGTCCTTGTTGTCGTTCCCTGGCTTAAAGACTCCAGGGATCATCCCAAACAGCCGAAGCACTTGAACACTATGGTACATAATGCACCAGCTAGGGGTGAGAACATTACGTGCGTGCCGAGAGGACGTAAAATCTTGTTATTGTGAGAACATTACGTGTGTGACCGTTTTTGATTACCCCGCCACGTGGGCAGCCCACATTCCGACTTCGGAGGATTTGGGACTGATGTTATGCTAGGAGCTTGCCATGGCTAAAGACAATCCCTACATAACTAAGTAGAACATAACAACATGTTGATGTAGCCTTGGCGTTCTAGCTTATGTCAGTTGGCATGATACAGACCAAAGCCATTTTGTATTGACAAAAATAATAATAATAAAGACGTATTTTCATTCCTGAATCAATCTCTCTCTCTCTCTCTCTCTCTCTCTCTCTCTCTCTCTCTCTCTCTCTCTCTCTCTCTCTCTCTCTCTCTCTCTCTCTCTCTCTCTCTCTCTCTCTCTCTCTCTCTGTCTCTCTCTCTCTCTCTCTCTCCTCCCTCACAAGCGCTCACAGGTGCGTGCAGACACAGAGAGAGGGGGAGAGAGAGGCAGACACTGGGAGAGAGTGAGGGGAGGGGGTAGAGAGAGGCAGAGACAGAGAGAGAGAGAGAGAGAGAGAGGGAGAAAGGGAAGGAGAGACACAGACGGAGACAGACATCGAAAAGTGACACCCCCCAAACAATAGAACAGCAAAGAACTACACTGAATTGTTCTTACAAGTTTTTAATACCCATCTTCATCTGCTTGTTTTAATGTATAGCGTTATGATGTTTTTATCGTTCAATTATAAGTTTTTAATTCTCGCAGAACTTGTAAGAAAACAAAAGAAGAAGAAAAGGAGGTCTTGTAAAAAAAATCTGTTCTTGTAGCTGTGTGCTTCTGCATCATTCAGTAGGCCCGCGGTGCCAGTGTGTAGGCTGTAGCATGCAAGCGTCACGCGCATTGGAAATGCAAGGGATATCGACCAACAGAACCTTAATGTTGTTGTGACATTTTGTGCTACATTGGGTTCGAAAAGGTTAATGGTGTTCTCACATGTTGTGCTACGTTGGGTTCGAAAGGGTTAATGGTTTGTTTTTTTCTGACATTTTGTGCTACATTTGGGTTTTGAAAGAGTTAGTGTTTTGTTTTTGTTTCGTTGGTTGTGTATGTTGTCGCAGAGAGAGAGAGAGAGAGAGAGAGAGAGAGAGAGAGAGAGAGAGAGAGAGAGAGAGAGAGAGAGAGAGAGAGAGAGAGAGAGAGAGAGAGTGTGTGTGTGCGTGTGTGTGCGTGTGTGTGTGTGAGAGAGAGAGAGAGAGAGAGATCTTTAGAGAGAGAGAGAGTGTGTGTGTGTGTGTGTGTGTGTGTGTGTGTGTGTGTGTGTGTGTGTGTGTGTGTGTGTGTGTGTGTGTGTGTGTGTGTGTGCGTGCGCGCGCGTGCGCGCGCGAGCATGTGAGAGAGAGTGATATTCTCAAAGTTTTATCGTTTGCAATTTCATTCTTCAATTTCTTCGTTATTTATTGAATTTCATTGTTTTGTTATACTTTTTTGTTAATGTCAGTACAACTTTTATAATTAGTATGACAATAAATAGGTTCCAGTCCAGTCCAGTCTCTCTCTCCCTCCCTCCCTCTCTCTCTCCCTCTCTCCCCCCCCCCTCTCTCTCTCTCTCTCTCTCCTCTCTTCACCTCTCTGCTCTCTGCTCTCATTTGCTAGAAAGCTATCATGCCATAGCAAGTCCCTGGCAAACGTAGCTGTGACCTATAAAAATAGGTCAACGCGTGACAATGAGAGAGAGAGAGAGAGAGAGAGAGAGAGAGAGAGAGAGAGAGAGAGAGAGAGAGAGAGAGACAGACAGACAGACAGACAGACAGACAGACAGACAGACAGACAGACAGACAGACAGACAGACAGACAGACAGACAGAGAGAGAGAGAGAGAGAGAGAGAGGGAGAGAGAGAGAGAGAGAGAGAGAGAGAGAGAGAGAGAGAGAGAGAGAGAGAGAGAGAGAGAGAGAGAGAGAGAGAGAGAGAGAGAGAGGAAATACGAAATACGAATGTTTTATTGAGGGTAAAAAGGATATGCTACAATAGCTTCTTTACACCTTGCCCTCTCACTCACACATTCATACCATGCATCAAGCAAAGAAAATTTGACATAAAACAATCAAGTCAAGAAAATGGAACAAAAATTGGCACATGAAATAATTGAAAAAGAAATCAAAAATTGGATTTAAAGCAAACATGGATAATACTTAACAATGGTGAACTTGAATTGGTAGTTTAAATTGAGTACGAAAAAAGGGAAACCATTTTGAGACAATGACAATTTTTCAGAATAAAACCCAATTTTAAGGAAGAACAACAAAAAAAAAAACATTATAAGATAACATGGGAATATGAGAGAGGGACAGTGAGAGAGAGAGAGAGAGAGAGAGAGAGAGAGAGAGAGAGAGAGAGAGAGAGAGAGAGAGAGAGAGAGAGAGAGAGAGAGAGAGAGAGAGATTTATAAGAATCTAGGCATAAGCTGATGGCATTAGTAACGTTTGAAGTAAAACTCATTAATTAGCATTACTAATAAACAAGATTGTCTATTAGGAGCTTGTGATCAGATTTTCGAAAGGAAAATACGCTAGTTCTATTTTTTAGATAATCAGGGAGGTCGTTCCACAGTTTACCACCAGAGAATGTAAGGGATGATTTATATAGATCTGTTCTGGGGCGGGGCATTGTTAATTTGGTTTTGCTTCGAATTGTATGGACTTTAAATTTAGTAATAAGATATTTTGGTGCTAGCTTATTTATGATCTTGTACATAAGGGTACCTTTATTTAGTAGGCATTTCAAATCAAATGGTAGAATGTTAAGTTCTTTATAGTCATTGGTTTCTAGGGATGACGATTTAAGGAGTATGAGTTTAAGAGAGCGTTTATATAGTCTTTCAACATGTTTGAGTGTGTTTTTACTAGCTGAATCCCAACATGTTGATGCATAATCAATATCAGGTTGAATATAGTCATGGAAAAAAGAGTCTACGAGTATGTTGATCTAAGAAGTGTTTAATTCTATTGAGCTGAAATACTTTTTTTGAAATTTTTTTTGGACAGAAAAGAGAGAGAGAGAGAGAGAGAGAGAGAGAGAGAGAGAGAGAGAGAGAGAGAGAGAGAGAGAGAGAGAGAGAGAGAGAGAGAGAGAGAGAGAGAGAGAGAGAGAGAGAGAGAGAGAGAGAGAGAGAGAGAGAGCATCCCTCACACAGATACGGAGACAGACAGATAACAATTTCGTCCTCAAGGCAATTGAAGAGCTCAACAGCCAATCAACGACCTTCTGGGCCGGACCAAGTGATTCGTAAGGGGGGGTTTCCACCGGGGTTTCAGGGAGCTTCATAGGTTCCGGGTTAAGGAGCAGTGTTGTTTTGGGGGCCCAGGGGTGGGGTGTGGGGGTGGGAACCGGAAGATGTTACAATTTAGTGATTATAAAGTCAAACATCGAGCCATATTCCTACCTTTCATGCTTGGGGCAGAGGGGGGTTTCCGGAAACCAGGAACCCCCCACCACTAGATCCGTCGCTGACCTTGTTACTGTCAAAGCCTTCGAGTGGCTCGTGCTCAAATTCTGTCCCCTAGGTCCCCTCCTTGATGACGTATGTAGTTGTAACGGCACGGCACAGCACGCGCGTGAGAGCTAGCTCGCTAAGCAGAGCGCATGCGTGCAAGTATTGGGGGGGGGGGGGGGGGGGGGGGGTGGGGGGGGGGGGGAGCAGGCAGCGCGCGTGCGCGTGTGCGCGTGCATGTGCTACTACTAGACCATAGACTTTGCGTGCTCTTAGCTGAAGCTAGTTGCTACTG
>CM065709.1:35447444-35459944 GCA_017654935.2 Phymorhynchus buccinoides
TTATTATTTTAATATTTGGTTTACATAAATCTTTATTTAGTTCGACAGGGTACATATTATACAAATGAGCAGCAACAACCTTGAGGATTATTATATTAATATATTTATTTGAATGTTAATGTTCATGCAATGTATGTCGTCTAGTGCTAGTATGTGCAAATGTTCATTTCATACTTATTTCGTGTATATGATGACTGTGGTAGTCAAGCCCTTCCTCTTAACCCTTTCACCGCCAATGCCGCATTTATGCACCACAATGGTTTAACACCCTTGTCACTAGAAGGCATCAAATCCAGGTCTGTTAACCCTTTCACCGCCAATGCCGCATTTATGCACCACAATGGTTTAACACCCTTGTCACTAGAAGGCATCAAATCCAGGTCTGTTAACCCTTTCACCGCTAATGCCGCATTTATGCACTTCAATTATTTAACACCCCTGTCACTAGAAGGCATCAAATCCAGGTTTGTTAACCCTTTCACCGCCAATGCCGCATTTATGCACTTCAAATATTTAACACCCATGTCACTAGAAGGCATCAAATCCAGGTTTGTTAACCCTTTCACCGCCAATGCCGCATTTATGCACTTCAATTATTTAACACCCATGTCACTAGAAGGCATCAAATCCAGGTTTGTTAACCCTTTCACCGCCAATGCCGCATTTATGCACTTCAAATATTTAACACCCATGTCACTAGAAGGCATCAAATCCAGGTCTGTTAACCCTTTCACCGCCAATGCCGCATTTATGCACTACAATTATTTAACACCCATGTCACTAGAAGGCATCAAATCCAGGTCTGTTAACCCTTTCACCGCCAATGCCACATTTATGCACCACAATGGTTTAACACCCTTGTCACTAGAAGGCATCAAATCCAGGTCTGTTAACCCTTTCACCGCCAATGCCGCATTTATGCACTTCACTTATTCAACACCCATGTCACTAGAAGGCATCAAACCCAGATCTGTCAAAGCGTTATTCAAATACCCTATTTCTGATGTTTTGTAGGTAAGGAAAGGCCTAGTGTTATGCATGTCACAGTTCAGAATTCCTAATATTGCAGATAGCATGTGCTTTATCTTCTACCCAGCTAAGTTTAATGGAATGTTTTGGCTGAAAAATGGCTGGCGGTGAAAGGGTTAATCTGATTGAAGTTCGTTATCGATGTACCTTTCTATCACTTTTATCTTGATTTTTCTCATTCCTATGTTTTTGGTATTGTTTTTATTAACCCTTTCACCGCCAAAGTCACACTTTAGCACCACCGTGATTTAAGACCTATGTCACTAAAAGGCATCAAATTGGGGTCTATTATCCAAAGGTGAAAGGGTTAATCCCTTTTAGTGTTTTACAGCGTTCGAATTAGGTGTTTTTTCGCGGGTATTCTAACGATTCTTTTTATTATTATTATTACTAGCGCAACGTCTAGTACTGGCAATGCACCATACTGGTAACACCTAGTAACGGTAACGGCAAGTACTGGTAACGCTGAGTACAGCAAATTTGAAGCGATTCGGTTAAGAAACGGCGGAGTTATAAGGCCCCGTTTCCCGTTGGCGCTGCTTTGAGAGTGACGCGTTCTCCCGATTATCAATTTGCTGCTAGGCGTTGCCCCGGCCATAGCAAGCCTGACAGCAAATTTGAATCAATTCGGTTTAGAAACGGCGGAGTTATGCGTGAAAAGGTGAAGCGGCGTATACCGCGCGCGTTTCTGAACTGATTCGCTTCCGGCTTGGCACAACGATAGTCACCGTCGCCGGTCATCTACCTGCCAAATTCGAAGGCAATCGGCCCAGCAACACCAGAGCTACGGGCGCCGAAAGGCCGTCGGATGCGCGTTTCGCGCATTTGCCGAACCGCGCAAATGACACGGCCGCCTCGGTTGCCGTTGCCATCGCCCCGTTAGGGCTCACAGCAAATTTGAAGCGAATCGGTCGAAAAACGGCGGAGTTATAAGGCCCGTTTCGTGTTTGAGACAGACAGACACACACACACACGCACAGACACACACACACACGGACAGTTGGCTTTTTACTATATGATTAGTAGTAGTAGTAGTAGTAGTAGTAGTATCATTATTGTTTTGTTTTTAATGTGTAGATCTGTCTATAGTACGCGTTGTTATGTCCATATGAAGACTGATGGTTAGTTGGTAAGAATAGAAGAAAGCATAGAAGAAGAAAAGGAAGAACCACTGAGAAGAAGACGGAGAAGAAAAGGAAGAAAGGAGATGATTGAAGGGACATAAACAGAAGAATAAGCGAAGAGATAGAGAGGGGGAGGGGGAGAAAGAGAGAGTGGAGGGTGTAGGGAAGAATACTGCCTTCATCAAGCTTCTGGATCCGTGGCCTTGCTGTGTCGGCTCGATAATAATAATATGGCAGAAGCAGGGTGCCCGACCTTTCGTGTCGTCCAGGAAGGAAATGGCAGGGTCTGGAACCAACCCTGTATGCTCTCTCTCCCTCTCTCTCTCTCTCTCTCTCTCTCTCTCTCTCTGTCTCTCTCTCTCTCTCTCTCTCTCTCTCTATCTCTCTCTCCCTCTCTCTCTCTCTCTCTCTCTCTCTCTCTCTCTCTCTCTCTCTCTCTCTCTCTCTCTCTCTCTCTCTCTCTCTCTCTCTCTCTCTCTCTCTCTCTCTCTATGTTGTGTCTCTCCTGCCTAGAGCCTGGGAGGACCTGCTAGGATTTGCAACGCCTGACTTCCTTCTAAAAGAGCTAGAGCCATGTTGGGGAAATGAGCCTGAGACTGAGTCAGCTGGGTCCTTTTTTACAGACTCTTTCAATGTTAGGGAGCTTAGGAAATGGGACCGGTCCCTGTGCCGTTCATTCATTCTTATTCTTATTCTTCTTCTTCTTCTTCTTCGTCGTCGTCGTCGTCGTCGTCGTCGTCGTCGTCGTCTTCTTCTTCTTCTTCTTCTTTTTTCTTGCAGGGCATAGTTTTACATCGACGGCTTTTCTTCTTCTTCTTCTTCTTCTTCTTCTTCTTCTTCTTCTTCTTCTTCTTCTTCTTCTTCTCCTTCTTCTTCTTCTTGTCAAGGCATAGTGTTACAAGGAATGCTGCATTATTATCATCGAACGCAAAATGTCACGTGTGTTAATTATCCCAACCAACGAGAGAGCTGCACAGCAAGCTTTCAGCTGGTAGTGAAATGTAGTAAAGTAACATGAGAAAAAATGTACTTTCAAGTAGGCACCCCCACTCTTGTTTACGACCCTCGATCTCAAAGTCTGCTTCTTTCGGCTTTATGAAAATAATCACAGGCTGATCCTTAGCCCTTTCCCTAAAATGGCAGAATGTTGCTTCTCGGTGACATTTTCCTATGCGAAAATTTAAGGAGTGGGAGTGGTAAAGTGCAAGATATCCAGTGCATGAATTGCTTGCATTCTTCTTCTTCTTCTTCTTCTTCTTCTTCTTCTTCTTCTTCTTCTTCTTCTTCTTCTTCTTCTTCTTCTTCTTCTTCTTCTTCTTCTTCTCCTTCTCCTTCTTCTTCTTCTTCTTCTTCTTCTTCTTCTTCTCCTTCTTCTTCTTCTTCTTCTTCTTCTTCTTCTTCTTCTGTCTTGTTTATAGTTTATTGGCTGGTGGATTAGATTGGATTGCTTTGGATTGGGTTAGGTTTTAGGGTTGAATGGATTGAATCTGGATTAGATTGGATTGCTTTAGATTGGTTGGATTGGATTGGGTTGAGTTGTATGGTTGAATGGATTGAAGCTGGGTTAGATTGGATTGCTTTAGATTGGTTGGATTGGATTAGATTGGGTTGTAGGATTGAATGGATTGAAGCTGGGTTAGATTGGATTGCTTTAGATTGGTTGGATTGGATTAGATTGGGTTGTAGGGTTGAATGGGTTGAAGCTGGATTCTTTTGGATTGGATTGCGTTAAAGGGTTGAATGGGTTGAAGCTGGATTAGATTGGATTGGTTGGATTAGATTGGGTTGTAGGGTTGAATGGATTGAAGCTGGGTTTAGCTGGATTGGATTGGATTGCTTTAGATTGGTTGGGTTGGGTTGTAGGGTTGAATGGGTTGAAGCCGGATTATATTGGATTGGATTGTGTTGTAGGGTTGAATGGATTGAAGCTGGATTTAGCTGGATTAGATTGGATTGTTTTAGATTGGTTGGATTGGTTTGGGTTATAGGGGTTGAATGGGTTGAATTGATCGGATTAGATTGGGTTCTAGGATTGAATGGATTGAAGCTGGATTAGATTGGATTGGTTGGATTAGATTGGGTTGTAGGGTTGGATGGATTGAAGCTGGATTTAACGTTGCTGTGATTTTGTGCAGTTGCCAATCAATCAATCAATCAATCAATCAACATATCTTTATTATCTCTAAAAAGATCAATTGCATTCAGGTGCCACAGAACAAAGATACTGACATTGAAGACACAATACATTGTATGATTAATAAAGAACATATAAGATTAAAAATATAAAGCACACAATTAACATACAATGACATGCGCTGCATGCTTATTGAATATTAAACATACATTGTACTCTGAAACCAAATCAGCAGAATGTATATATATTAAGCAAGAGCCAAATAAAACATTTAAACAAAAATCAAATCGAAAGTATTGCACAAGTTAAAGGAAAAGGCATATTATTTCATCTATTTTACCCCCACCCCCACCCCCTATTCCGTTGTACACACCCACGTAGACTTCATTTACACACATTATTTTCTATGCTAGTTTATGGAGGTGGTTGGGTTTTTTCATCTCTCTTATCCATCATTGAGGGTTGGTTGTTTATTGTGTGTAAACCCTTTTTTTAGCCTCCCAATTTAAAAACAAAACTATATATAAAACTAGGTTTTTCTATGCTGGCCTGTGTGTGCGTGCACGTGTATTTCTGTCAGTGCATGCTGTGTAGTTGCATGCGCAGAAACAGACTCGCGCAGAGAGACAGCAACAGAGAGAGAGACAGAGACATAAAATAATAAACGCGTGCTGCTTTGTGAATAGAGTCCCTAAAGACTCTTGATGCATGGCCGGATGACATTTGAAAAGAGATCGATAGTGGAGAGATCTGTATGATAAAAAGAAAGGTATTCGTTCCTCGCTAACCTTCCTTCCTTCCTTTTTTGTTTTATTGCTTCTTTCCTTCTCTGTCCTTGGTTTATTCATCATTTATCTAATCTATTCTTCCTTCATTTCTTCCTTCCTTCCTTTTTTGTTTTATTGCTTCTTTCCTTCTCTGTCCTTGGTTTATTCATCATTTATCTAATCATTTCTTCCTTCATTTCTTCCTTCCTTCCTTTTTTGTTTTATTGCTTCTTTCCTTCTCTGTCCTTGGTTTATTCATCATTTATCTAATCTATTCTTCCTTCATTTCTTCCTTCCTTCATTTTTTGTCTTTTTCTTCTTTCCTTCTCTGTCCTTGGTTTATTCATCATTTATCTAATCTATTCTTCCTTCATTTCTTCCTTCCTTCCTTTTTTGTTTTATTGCTTCTTTCCTTCTCTGTCCTTGGTTTATTCATCATTTATCTAATCTATTCTTCCTTCATTTCTTCCTTCCTTCATTTTTTGTTTTATTCTTCTTTCCTTCTCTGTCCTTGGTTTATTCATTATTTCTCTCATCTATTATTCCTTCATTTCTTCCTTCCTTCATTTTTTGTTTTATTCTTCTTCCTTCTCTGTCCTTGGTTTATTCATCATTTATCTAATCATTTCTTCCTTCCTTCCTTTTTTGTTTTATTGCTTCTTTCCTTCTCTGTCCTTGGTTTATTCATCATTTATCTAATCTATTCTTCCTTCATTTCTTCCTTCCTTCATTTTTTGTTTTATTCTTCTGTTCTTCTCTGTCCTTGGTTTATTCATTATTTCTCTCATTTATTATTCCTTCATTTCTTCCTTCCTTCATTTTTTGTTTTATTCTTCTGTTCTTCTCTGTCCTTGGTTTATTCATTATTTCTCTCATTTATTATTCCTTCATTTCTTCCTTCCTTCATTTTTTGTTTTATTCTTCTGTTCTTCTCTGTCCTTGGTTTATTCATTATTTCTCTCATTTATTATTCCTTCATTTCTTCCTTCCTTCATTTTTTGTCTTCGTGCTTCTTTCCTTCTCTGCCTTTAGTTTATTCATCATTTCTCTAATTTCTTCTTTTTTTTCCCCCGTGGTATTTGAAAAGGGCGTCCGAATAATGAAAGAAACAAATATGTGTTCGATAGCCTCGCTGTTTTTTCCCTTCTTTCCATTCATTCCTTTTTCTTCCTTTTTCCTTCTTTCCTTCCTTCCTTCTTTCCTTTGTCCTTTCATTCGTTCGTTCCTTCTTTCTTTCTTTCCGCGACATTTGAAAAGTAGGTCGATGGCAGATATTGGAATAATAAAAGAAAGAATTCTTTGTTCACCAGCTTTGTTTCTTTTTTCTTCCCTCCTGCAGTCCTTCTTTTCTCCTTTAATCCCTCCTTCCTTTCTTCCGTCCTTCTTTGCTTCCTTCCTTAGTTTATTTATTCTTTCTTTCTTTCTTTTTTTTTTCCTGCGACATTTGAAAGAAGATTGATGCAGAGTTTAGTATGAAAATAGAAGAATTTTTGTTTCCCTTCGCTAGCCTCCTTGTTCCATTTATTCCTGTATTTGTTCGTCTTCCTTCATCCATTCATGTATTCCTGTCTTCCTTTCCACAAACATTTAGCATCCTTGGAGCTACACTTCCCAAAGGAATCTGCAATAAAAGCAAAGCAGCAAAAATGTGCCCCAGCACCACGAAAGGGACATTAAGTCGCTCAGCTAGTTTATCACAACCAGGCTTGAAAAGTCAGTAATCTCATTTTTGATCAATTTTGAGTTACGGGTATTTGCGTGTTCTCTAACGTCTTATCTTTCATATCTATAAAGGATGATATTTAATACGGTCTATAAATGCTCTTAAAGGCGCTTTAAAAACGAGTAGGTCAATGCATATTCTACACCTAGGATAGACTTTAGACCGTGTTTTCTCCAAACGGCCGACGCTCACCCTACTAACTTTAAATGCTCATAACTCTGGAACGGAAACAGATACAAGAATGGTTCTTGTATCATTAGAAAGAGAATTGTCTGACGTGTATAACGGTAAAACTTTCTCAGAATGGTCATTTTGACACTTAATGTCCCTTTCGTGGTGCTGGGTCACACATGTTCACCATTTCTCCTTGTGCTGTAGCAGGGCTGAATGGTAGAAACATAAAGCTATGGCTGAAGGAGAGATGTTTCCCTGTGACGAATTGCAGCCAATGTCATTCTGCTGCTGGGAAAATAGCTTCGCAGCTTGGAATTATTTTCCTAAGCTTCTGTTCTCGTGTTATTGCTAACCTCCCTCTCCCCGTCCTCTACTTCTTTGCCCATGTTATATATTCCTTTGTATCGGTCTCTCTGTCTCTGTCTCTGTCTCTGTCTGTCTGTCTTTGTCTCAGAGAACAGTATAATCGTCAATAAGCTTACCTCTTAATATGTCCATAGATCCTTGCAGTTGAGACGGTTATCGTTGATGATGTAACTAGTTATTGTTGTTGATCTGAGTTCTTCCGTTATTCATGTCTTTGTGTATTATGTCACTCTTATTTATGACAACTACATGTTTTTCCTGTCACTTTTTTGTATCTCACTTCTAGTGATATGGGCCAAAGGCCTAATAATTAAACAAGTTCATTGGTCTCTCTCTCTCTCTCTCTCTCTCTCTCTCTCTCTCTCTCTCTCTCTCTCTCTCTCTCTCTCTCTCTCTCTCTCTCTCTCTCTCTCTCTCTCTCTCTCTCTCTCTCTCTCTCATTTCGCATTTTATGTTTTCAGATTATGGTGCACAATGGCAGTCAAAAATGCAAATGCAAAATTGCACTCCAAAATGCAAATGCAAATTGGCACTCGAAAGCGATTTGTTTTAAAAACAACATCTACAGGCCATATGCCCACGTCCTTTTCCCCCCTTCTTCTTCTCCTCCTCATTCACTTTCTGTTTTCCTAGTGATATTTATTTGATGTTTTTAAACGATTCTTTTTCGTGGCTTATGTAAAGGAAGTATGATTTTTCCCTGGCGTGAGCACACGCCTTTACTTTAACCCTTTCGCCGCCAGCCATTTTTCAGCCAAAATATACCATTAAGCTTAACTGGGTAGAGAGAAAAAGTAACTATCTACAACATTGTGAATTCCTTTGTGACATGTATAACATCAGGCCTATCCTTACCTCCCAAAATTAAGAAAATAGGGTCTTCAGATAACAGACCCCGATTTGATGACTTTTAGTGACATAGGTGTTAAACCGTTGTGGTGCATAAATGTGACATTGGCGGTGAAAGGGTTAAGATATTTGGATGTTTGCTCAATCATGGCGACTATGTTCGCCATATTAAGATTAGAACGAGCAATGGTTAGTTTGTTTGTGCGTTTTCTTTCTTAGTTTTTGGTTTCATTATTTTCGATGCTAACACTAGTTCAAAAAATCTGTTGTTCTTAATGTTGACCATTTTTTCACTTTTGTGCTACGGTGGATCCTCCCTTATAAGACCTCCCATTATAAGACTCCCTCCCACACTAGACCTACTTCTCTCAGACATTGTCCTTCTTTGTAAGTATTAAAATTACCTCCCTTATAAGACCTCCCATTAGAGACTCCCTCCCACATAAGACCTACTTCTCCGAGACATTGTCCTTCTTTGTAAGTATTAAAATTACCTCCCTTATAAGACCTCCCATTAATAGACTCCCTCCCACATAAGACCTACTTCTCTCAGACATTGTCCTTCTTTGTAAGTATTAAAATTACCTCCCTTATAAGACCTCCCATTATAAGACTCCCTCCCACATAAGACCTACTTCTCTCAGACATTGTCCTTCTTTGTAAGTATTAAAATTACCTCCTTTATGAGACCCCTCCCTTATAAGACCTCGTTTTGGATGATTTTTGAAGGTCCTATAAGGGAGGTTCCACTGTACTACTACTACAACTACAGTAGAACCTCCCTATTAAAACTTTGAATGATCAGCCAAAACAAGGTCGTGATAGGGAGGGGGTCTTATAGGGAGGTGGTCTTAATAGGAGGGGTCTATTAGGGAGGTGGTCTTATAGGGAGGTGGTCTAATAGGGAGGGGTCTTATAGGGAGGGGTCTTATAGGGAGGGGGTCTTATAGGGAGGGGGTCTTATAGGGAGGGGTCTTATAGGGAGGTGGTCTTATAGGGAGGTGGTCTAATAGGGAGGGGTCTTATAGGGAGGTGGTCTTATAGGGAGGGGTCTCATAGGGAGGTGGTCTTATAGGGAGGTGGTCTAATAGGGAGGGGTCTTATAGGGAGGTGGTCTAATAGGGAGGGGTCTTATAGGGAGGGGTCTTATAGGGAGGTGGTCTATTAGGGAGGGGTCTTATAGGGAAGTGGTCTTATAAAGATGAACAAAAAAATAGGTTAAAAAATATTTGGGTCAGATCTCAGAGGGAGTCTTATTAATAGGGAAGTTAATAAGGAGGTAATTCCAATGTACTAGAAAATGTAGGCGGGAGCAACCCGAATTTCACGGAGACAAGTCTTTGTGACTAGAATAACTTACCAATACTGTTAACACAAAGGAATTCCTTTTTATTTGTTATTTTGGTTACTTTATTTATTTGCACTGGGATGTTGGTAGTATGAATGTCTTCTTGATTTTAATGCTTGTTTTTAATGTTCATTTTATTGTTGCTTTTGTAAAGCGCATCGACCATACTACCGTATGGATTTTTAGCGCTATATGAAATAACATTATTATTATTGCTATTATTATTATTATTATTATTATTATTATTATTATTGTGTTGCTTTTAATGTTGCTTTTGTAAAGCACATCTAGCATACTACTATATGGATTTTTAGCGTTATATGAAATAACATTATTATTATTATTGTTGTTGTTGTTGTTATTGTTGTTATTATTACTAAAAAAAATTGTTTTTGTTTTTTGGGTGTGCCAACAGGGATGAGGACTTCTTTTTTTTTCTTTTTCGCTTTTGTACTACTACTACTACTACTACTACTACTACTACTACTACTACTACTACTACTACTACTACTACTACTACTACTACTAATGACATTTATGTTGGGTATATACCACCAGGGGGGATGAGGACCGTCTCGTTCCAAGGCAACCCCCACATCAGGGAGGTGGTGTGCTCGGGGGAATCCCTGGACTCCTCCTCCTCCTCCACAGACCTCCTGGTGATGGTCCTCTACCAGCTCCACCCGGGCAGCTCCTCCTCCAGCAAGGTGTCCACGGCCAACCTCAAGACCCGCGAGTGCTCCACCTCCTCCTACTTCTCCTCCTGCACCATCCGCAGCAGCAGGGAGGGCGACGCCCCCCACGGCACGGTACTGAGGACCCTGGTGACTGATCTGGGTCCCGGGGAGAAGAGGCGCTTCGGCTGCAACCTCACCACGTTCTCTTCTGACGAGGGCCAGACCAGGATTCTGGTTTGGAGTATTGAGGTGGAGGGGAGTCGTACGTATCTCTCTCTACCTACACCCCCGCCTGCTCTTCTCGCAGCGCGCACGTACGCGTGCATGCGCACACGCGCACGTACACGCACACGCACACGCACGCACGCACACACACGCACACGCACACGCACACACACACACACACACACACACACACACACACATATCTTCCCCTTCTACGGTTACATAACAACGTGCCCCCGTCTCTATGTGTCCCCAACTTCGTCTCTATGTGTCCCAGTCTTTACGTGTCCCTGTCCCTATGTGTCCCAGTCTTTACATGTCCCCGTTTTCATTTGTCCCTGTCTCTATGTGTCCCTGTCTCTATGTGTCCCCGTTGGTGTGTGTCCCTGTCTCTGTGTGTCCTTGTCTCCATGTGTCCCTGTCTTTACATGTCCCCGTTTCTTTTTGTCCTCGTTTCTAGGTGTCCCTGTCCCTATGTGTCCTTGTCTCTATATGCCCCCGTGTATATGTGTCCCTGTCTCTTTGTGTCCCCGTTTATATGTGTCCCTGTCTCCATGTGTCCCCGTGTATATGTGTCCCTGTCTCTATGTGTCCCCGTTTATATGTGTCCCTGTCTCTATGTGTCCCTGTCCCCTGTCTCTTTGTTTATACTAACCCTATCCCTAACCCAAACTCTAACCTTAACCCTTATCCTAATCCGAAGAGATACATAGAGACGGAACACATGAAAACGAGGACACGTAGAGACGGGGACACATAGAGACAGGGACACATAGAGACGGGGACACATAGAGACAGGGACACATAGAGACGGGGACACAGATAGACGGGTACATATAGAGACAGGGACACATAGAGACAGGGACACAAAGAGACGGGGACATATAGAGACAGGGACACACAGAGACGGGGACATATAGAAATGGGGACACATAGAGACGGGGACATAATTATAGAGACGGGGACACAGAGAGACGGGGACATATAGAGACAGGGACGCATAGAGACGGGGACATATAAAGACGGGGACACAGAGGGACGGGGCCGGGGACACATCACATTGTCTCCCCTCCACCCAACCCCACCACCCACCCCCAACCCCAACCCCACCCCCGCCTTCTCCACCCACCAAGTAAACTTTCGCAACCGAACTTTTTTGATTTTCGACAGCCAAACTTGCTGGGATTTTTGACAACCGAATCGTTTGATTTTGTGCCCGATTGGAGTTTGGATTTTGCAAACGAGCTTGTTCGTTTTTTTGCAAACCGAGCTTGCTGTTTGATTTTGACAACCGAGTTGTTTGATTTCGCAAACCGCAGTTGTTGGATGTCTGCAACCGAACTTTCGCGATTACCGAACATGTTTGCTTGGTTCGACCGAATTTGTTTGATTTTGCAACCGGACTTGCTTTTCTTCGCAACCAGTCGCTGTTGTTTGACATTTTGCAAAACGTGAGACGACTTCGTTCCTGCCTAACTGCGGATTGTGTGTGTGTGCGTATGTGTGCGTGTGTGTGTGTGTGTGCGTGTGCGCGTGTGTGTATGTGTGTGTGTGAGTGTGTGTGCGCGCGTGTGTGCGTGTGCGTGTGTCTGTGCGCGTGTATGTGTGTGTGCGTGTGTGTGCGCGCACGCGCGTGCGTGTGTGCGTGCGTGAGTACGTGTGTGTGTGTGTGTGCATATGCGTGTGCGTGTGCGTGTTCATGTCTTCATAATTAGGTTGCCTGCTGTCCAACAAATTTGGGATAACGTTGGTTTTGGATTCTGTATCCAAGATTTCCCCATCATACATCATCTTTCACGTCGTTGTGTTGGAATGACGTCATGGTGATCTATGACGTTCGTTTTCCCTGACGTCATTAGCGAGGTCATTTAGAAACAAACCTCGTTATTTCTTAAGATTTGGGGTAATTAGACCGAACTGATTCACTCATTAGCGTTTTGTTGATTCATGTCGTTCCAAGGGCCCCGTATCTGCGTCGGTATATCTCTGTCTCTCTTTCTCTGTCTGTCTGTGTCCCTCTCTGTCTTGTCCTTTGTATGTGTATATCTATGTATGTCTCTCTCCCTCTCTCTCTCATCTCTCCC
>CM065709.1:35474944-35482444 GCA_017654935.2 Phymorhynchus buccinoides
ATATTTGTATCACAGTCTCTGTGTGTACATGACTGTCTCTGTAGGCTGTTTCGTGTTGTTTTCTGTCTCTGAAAACCCTTAGCCACTCAAACAATAAATGCTATTGGATTCACCCTGGATAAATCAATGCAGAGGACAACGTACAGGGACTTTACACGAACCACTTGCTTACCCAAAATGCCGTAAAAATCAATGTTGCTTTTTTCATCAGATGCTTTGCACCCTTCGTTGAGATGCTACTGCGTCAAACAAAATGCTAGTTGTGATATTATAATGTTGTCACACACACACACACACACACACACACACACACACACACACACACACACACACACACACACACACACACACACACACACACACACACGCGCGCGCGCGCGCGCGCGCGCACAGACACATATATAACTTCTCTCACCCCCACCCCAAATACACATACGCATTGGAAACACATGTATGCGGTCATGACATCATTCAGGGATGAAGATATGTTGGTCAGGAATGGGAAGATTCAGAGAACATTGAAACGTGTCATTTCAGGAGCGAAAGGGGGCAGAGTGGTTAAGACGTTCGCCTACCAAATGGAATGCGTGACTGATACGGGTTCGAATCCCGGCCTCGCCCGCCCTTTCTAGTTCGACAGGAAAATCGAACGGAACGTCGAGTCCTTCGGATGGGGACTTAAAGCTGGTCTGACCTGTGCGCTTTACGCACGTAAAAATCCCACGGCAGTTGAAAGTCTGTCCGATCAGGGAGAAATCCCGCTGCCAAATTGATAGCTAGGTTTTCTAACACACCCTCTTCACCCTGGCGCCCCGCCGGCCCCCCCCCCCCCCCTCCCCACCCCACACACACAACACACACACACACAAAATAATAATAATGACAAATGGGTAGGCGCTGCACTTGCCGTGACGCTCTCTCCGGGGGAGAGCAACCCGAATTTCACAGAGATAAGTCTCTGTGACTAGAATATACCAAATACCAAAATACGAAAAAATAAATATAATTTTGCGCGTAGTAGAATGGTACTTTTTTTTATTTGAAAAGCAGTGAAGATAAAATATTGTTAATTAAGATGCTCTTAATGCATTCTCACGATATTACTGCTAAGTCACGATGCTTATACTTTTTCTTGTTCAGGCATGCATCGCACAAACTTTGACATGGAACTGCTCAGATTATTGCTGTTGCTTAGTGGCAGATATACTGTAGCTATAGCGACAGCTTAGATTCACATTAGCTCATGACATATTAGATAGATAATCACTTTGGTTAAAGCAGCTTAAGATAGCTTTCAATGTGTAGACTTGTTTCATGGATGTTGAGCACGAACTGATTTTCTTTCTTAATAAGTCACCCTCTTCCATTCCCACCACTTCCCATCTGTCCTGTCCGATCTCTGTGTTTCTGTCAGACATTTCGTCTGGTTTTTTCATTGCCGCTATTCTCATTTTCATCTCGTTCTGTGTGTGGTAGTATTCAGTTCATGGCTTGTTATTTCTTATTTTGGGTTTACATTACATTTTGTTTATGTTGGGTTGACAGTTTATTCTTTTTCCCCAGAGTAATGCACCTCAGTGACCAGAGATAGAATGTTTGTTATGCTCATTGGTACTGATGCAAGGCCTTAAGGAACTAACATTTCCAGTCTACGATGTTAGTTGCTCAGAAGAAGAGAATTGGTTTTAAAACCAATGCCAAAACTTTAACCCTTTCACCGCCAAAGTCGCATTTTAGCACCACAGTTATTCAACACCTATGTCATTAAAAGGCATCAAATTGGGGTCTATTATCCAAAGACTATTGTCTTAGTTTTGGGAAGTAAGGATAGACCTTATTTTATGTCACAGAAGAATCCACAATACTGCAGATGGATTTTGTTCTCTACCCAGGTAAATTTAATGGACATTTTGGGCTGAAATATGGCTGGCGGTGAAAGGATGAACCCTTTCACCGCCAATGTCGCATTTTAGCACCACACTGATTTAACGCCCATGTCACGAAAAGGCCTCAAACCAGGGTCTGTTATTCAAAGACCCTATTTTCTTAATTTTGGGAGGTAGGGATAGGCCTAATGTTATACATATCACAGAGGAATTCATAATATTGCAAACAATTTTTGTTCTACCCAATTCAGTTCAATGGTACTTTTGTGCTGAAAATGGCTGGCGGTGAAAGGGTTAAAACCAATGCCAAAACTTGTGATTGCAGGGGGGCATGAAGGGCAGTGATTGAATGTAGAAACATTGATTGTCTGTAAGGTGGAGAGAAGTACTGCGTTCTGAGAGATACTTTATACCCCTTCAATACCTGGCCTGGATATTAATGCCCACCATCAGGAGGAATCACACCTTAACCCTTTCACCGCCAATGTCGCATTTTTGCACCACAATGGTTTGACACCCATGTCACTAAAAAAAGGATCAAATCAGGACCTGTTACTTGAAGATCCTGTTTTCTTAATTTTGGGAGGTAAGGATAGGCCTAATGTTATACATGTCTTAGAGGAAATTGCAATATTGCAGACTTTTGTTCTCTTCCCAGATAAGTTAAATGGTATTTTGGGGCTGACAAATGGCTGGCGGCGAAAGGGTTAATACTTTTTATTCTTTACCACAATGACCTACCCAACATTTTTTTAAATAATTTCAAACATCTTTGTTCAGTATTTGGATGGACATCTTGAAACATAATTTCACACAGAGTATCTTTGCAACTGAAGTGTACACGCTCTGGTCTGGTTCGATTCATCATTTCTGTTGACTTTGTGTGTGTGAGTCGTGGTGGCAAACCGATTCTGTTATGTTTGCTTGCAGCGGCCAACAAGAATCCCGTTGCTTCAGGGGTTAAGGGCAATGTGCAAGGTAAGACCCATACCATCCCCCACCACCACCACCACCACCGTCAGCTAAATGTCCCTTCATTCTAATCGCAAATGTCAGGAAATAGGTCATGTGACTTAAACAGAGGACGTTTCTCCAGAGAGCAGCATATTGATTGGCAGAAGCCATAATGACAAAGTCCTGCGCTAAGTTTCATTATTTTTCTCACAATCGGGTTTTCTCTTCATTTGACTTTTTGTTATTTGTTTGTTTATTTGTTGTTGTTTGTTTGTTTTAGCTATATTCTTAATCTCTGCCCATTCCCTATCCATTAAAGAAACGTTTTTCTTCGTTTTCCTTTTGCTTTTTTTCTGAGTTATTTTCTTCTTCTTCTTTTTTCTTCTTCTTCTTCTTCTTCTTCTTCTTCTTCTTCTTCTTCGATCGCTCAGACAGTTTCCTGTCAATTATGAGCGCAAATGCGTAATGCTGCCGTTATGCGCCTACCTATGTAACAGTTAGGCCCAGCAAGTCCGACTTCGGCTGGAGGAAATCTTTTTGAAAGCGTTTCTTGAAAAATAAAAAAAGGCAGGAGAATGGACCGGTAAGGCAGAAAGATTGTAGATGACAGTAAGCAAAGGGAAAAAGCAGAGGCAAAGAGAGTGACAGATTAGAGGAAGTTACAAGCACAGAACTTCCAGAAGGTGGAGGAACTAGCCCGTTCCCTGACCCTGTTCTCTTGACCGATCTGTTCACAGCCTAAGCCTAACGAAACTGGGTGAAATAGTGTTTGTTCTAACATTCCAAGTGTTCTCTTCTTCGTTTCCCCCCTGTTCTGACCCTAACTCCTAACCTAACACATGGGTCCTACTCTTTCAGTTTTACACTGATTTCAGTATTTTTAATTTTACCAGAAAACTGAACTTCATGTGTTTTTTAATTCATCAAAACATGTTTTAACAACATTGACCACAAGCGATTTGGGGCGTTTTGAACTTGGTAGTTTTATCTTGGAAGTTTACAAAGGCAATGCAATAATTTCACAAGGCTTATCGCACTCAAACTGTCTCTGTCTATCAGTTTAACTGTCTGTCTGTCTCGTTATCTCTCTCTTAAGTTGCCGTGCCCCTGAATCATCCGACGGGGCTCTGCCCCTGTACCCTGCCGGGGCCATGGGTCCTTGGACCCCTGCCTTTTAGTATGTTTCATGTTGGAGAGTTGCACCCGTGCCTAACGTCTGTTTCTGGCTGATTAATAATAATATAATCCTGCCTGAGCCAGCGAAACGTCCTCTGTTTAGCAGCGTGTGTGGAGATACAGTTAGGTTTGAAATGATATATGCTCCCTGCTTCATCCTCATCGTAATCACTACCCCTTGCACTTCATACCTTCATACCTTTATACCCTGCTTTTAAAAATGGATGATTTTTTTTCCATTACCTCAGTCAATTAAAAAATAATTATGTCTGTTATGAAATTGTTCCATTTCTCATTGAAGCTTAAATGATAACATTTTCTGATATTATTTTTTTTATTAAAAAAAATCTTTCAGGATTAATTGGTTGTCTGCTTAGCATGGAAAAGAAGAATTTCCAATGAAATTTCAAATTAACCGAATTTGGTTGGATTTGTTTTGGGGGGAGGGCTTTTGAAATGTTGCGTATATTCCTAAAGGTTAAAAGTTTGGTGATGTCATGTTTCTGGTCAGAATGCAAGTAGTCTCTTTTATCACTCTAGAGGGTTGGGTTTTAGCATAGAAAAGAACTGATTTGTTATGTCAGCAGATGCAATTAAAGCTGTGACTTTCCTGGACGTAGCTGCGTTTGCGTGTGCATGAATAGAGTTCAGTGGTGTCCCTTCCCCTAGCTACTCAGGGCCATGAAACGTTTCCTTAAAGGGGCACCCTGACGGATGAGATTGTTGTAAGAAACACGTCGAGGTCACCAGAAAGACAGCCTTTTCAAGGATCGGAACACTTACTTTGCTCTGGTTTCCTTGAAATCAAACCGTCAAATCGGCTATTCTTACTTGGCGGAGGTGCTGGAAGTCAGATTCGTTCAGTGAAAGATAAGGCACGGGCCTTCTCTTTTCTATTGGCCGCCTGAGTTACTTAGACCAAATCACGAAATTTCCACAATAGAAGCGTTTGTATTTACTGTTTACCAAAAGGAGTTTCGCTCACAACAAAGGAAATAGCTCCAATTTGGTTTTTTACTGCACTACAAAGAACACAAAGCTTCTTTCGCTCAGTGGCCTCCACCCACCCGGTTCAAACTGGCTTATATCTCCGGCAACTCCGCCAAGGAGGAATCGCCGTTTTGACGGTTTGATTTATAGGAAACCAGAGCAAAGTAAGTGTTCCGATCCTTGAAAATGCTGTCTTTCTGGTGATCTCGACGTGTTTCTTGCAAAACCTCATCCGTCAGGGTGTCCCTTTAAGCTACATGTAGAAACTGAATTTTGTATTCAATGCACATTCGAATACTTGTTTATAGTCAAGTAGGAGAACGTTGAAGACAGCTCGCTTATCATTTATGATTTTAATGTTTGCTTGTAATGATTTTAACTTTAACTCATTTTTGCACTTCATTTGATGTTGGTATTGCAATTATTTAGCGCATGCAATTTTTGTTTTAGTTTAGCTTTTCGTAATGCCTGTGCGAAGTTTTCCTCTTCTTTGTGCCGATTATGTCAGATCTGGTGCCTTTCTGCGTTTCTCAATTGTTTGCATGGAGTTTGTTTGTTTGTTTTTGTGAATGATTTTAAAATGTTTTTTAATTAGTGCATGAAAAAGTCATTGCTTGATTAGCTATTTGTTATTTTGATTTGCTCGATGTTGTGTTGCTTTTTCAAAGTAGTAGCTACTCAGCACCTTTACTCACCTTGCGATTATGAGAATATAAACTGAAGGGAAGTAAGTACTGTGTTTTTTCCTCTATTGGCTACTGCAAAGAACACCTTTTGCAAGAGTGAATGCCCTTGGTGGGTGGGAGAAGATGGTTGAGTACTGACCAAACAAGGGTATAACTCTCCCCAATAACCCTTTTTGAGGCCACGTAATGGCTGCCTTTTGCAAAATCAAGAGTGAATGCCCTTTTCGATACTGATCAACAAGGGCTTAACTCTTGCTGTCAAGGAGGGCGTTAATAACCCTAGTTGCAGTGGCCAATAGCTGTTATTCATGCAGGGCTCTAGGTGGGGTGTCATAGGCAGGTTTGGTAGGGGGGGGAGTTATCCCTCTTTAATGCAGAGTAACCTACCATTGTCTATTTTCATATTTGATGTATCCTCTCATAGCCTCACTATTTTAACCTTTGCAGTAATGAGATAGATCTGTTATCTTGCGCCAATTGCTTATCATATGTGACCCAGCACCACGAAAGGGACATTAAGTGTCAAACTGATCATTCAGAGAAAAGTATACATTGGAAAGCTTCAGACAATTCTCTTTCTAATGATACAAGCACCGTTCCTGTGTCTTCTTCCGTTATGAGCATTTAAAGTTAGTAAGGTGAGTGTCGGACATTTTGAGAAATTACAATCCGAAGTCTAGCCTTGATGAAGAAAATACATAGACCTACTCGTTTTAAATCACTTACAAGGCCATTTAGAGTCCGTAGTAAAGATTGTCCTTTATACTCATGAAATATAAGATGTTAGAGAACACGACAATTACCCATAACTCACAATTGACAAAAAATGAGATTTTTGACTTTTCAAGCCTGTTGTGAGAAACTATCCCAGCGACTTAATGTCCCTTTCGTGGTGCTGGGTCATATAACTATGTGCACATAGTGTAGGATTGTAAACGTTTAGCACAAACGTGTGTTCTTCCTACTGGGATTAACACCAAAGATGGTCATACTACTAGTATGAAAGATCCTCCTACCTGTAAATCTTTTGTACAATAGCATTGCAACTAGCCGAAGAAAATAATTGAAGTATAATTAACATTTGATTAAACAAATTGAAAAAACATATATAAACAATTATGTTTAATTAACATGCTGTAACAGTTCCTTAGTTGTGTCATGTATGCATATTACTCAAGTGTGTTTTGTGTCTATGTACTTCATTGTACATACTTTGTTTATGTAACATTTTGTATTGAAAACATGGCAAATAGTATGGTGAAATAATGTTGACAGTCTTTAGCAGATTTGCCTTTTAAACAAATTGTAGGTTCAGTCAAACCAAATAGTAATTGAACCATGGTTATCTACAGTTCTGTATGTCAAAAACAGGACTGTTTCTTCAGACTTTCATTTGAATTGAAATAATCTAATGTACTTTAAAATGAAACTGCAAAATAACAAACAAGCAAAATTACATTTTAGCATTATATCAATCAAAAAGCAAACAAATTTCACTGACTCAAGGAAACAGAAAATATGTCATGTGCATTCTTAAGCTCCACTCCTGGGGCCGTGAGTGGATGCCTCGTGCCTCCACACGGGGAGCTGGATGACCCCGCCCCTTCCACGAATCTCTCCCTGTGGGGATACCGGGGGGTCTTTCATAAAAAAATAGTCCCCCACCTTCTGGACGTTCTGTGCTTGTAACTTCCTCTAATCTGCCACTCTCTTTGACTCTGCCTTTTCCCTTTGCTTTCTGTCATCTACTATCTTTCTGACTTATTGGCCCATTCTCCCGCCTTTTTTTCCAAAACAAAAAATATTTC
>CM065709.1:35487444-35509944 GCA_017654935.2 Phymorhynchus buccinoides
ATGTGACGTGGGTGATCTTTAATTATTTATGTTGCTGCAAGTGTGTGTGTCAATAAAGTATTTGTTTAATTAAACCAAGAATAATGCTCCACTCTGTCATCTTATCCTACCCCCCACAATGTTCAATCAAATGTTTGTTCAATATTTTTCCATCAGGGAGAAAGGTGGCAAAGTGGCTAAGACGTTCGCCTGCCAGACGTAATGCCTGACTGCAGCGTGAGTGGCCCGGGTTCGAATCCCTGCCTCGCCCTTTCTTTCTAGTTTGACAGGAAAATCGAACTGAACGTCGAGTCCTTCGTATGGGGACTTAAAGCTTGTCTGACCCGTGCGCTTTACGCATGTAAAAATCCCACGGCAGTTGAAAGTCGGTAAGAGCAAGGATGAATCCCGCTGCCTAGTATGGCCAAATTGATAAATAGGTTTTCCAAGTGTGCCAACACCCCCTCCTCATCCTGTGCCCCCCCCCCCCCCCCACCCCAAAAGAAAATGGGTAGGCGCTGCACTTGCGGTGACGCCCTCTCCAGAGGAGAGCAGCCCGAATTTCACAGAGATAAGTCTATGTGACTAGAATATACCAAATACCAAAATACCAATGTTTACACACAATTTTGCTGTCTTAATTCCATCCTACAGGCAAGAGAAGACGGCGCTCGCGAGCGGCCAATCGTGAGTCCTTGTTATCGGCGAAGAACGAGCCAATGGGAGAGGGGGGCTACCGCACCCCGCGCAACATCCCATCCTACCCACCGGGCCACATGCCCCCGGAGACGCCAGGTGGAAACTTTGCCATGCGCTACCAAAAATCCATCCCAGGTAAACACACACTGAGAGCTGAGAATTACTTGTATGGCTTGACCGCTCTGTTAGCTGTTGTTGTCGGCTTTTTGATTAAACTGAAGGTGTGTGATTGTAATTGCCGATATTATTATTATTATTATTATTATTATTATTATCATCATTATCCTTTTTTGTTTTTTAGAATAGTCTTTTAAACTTTCCATTTCGTCACTCCTTGGCTTTGACTGCTGGGGACATTTTAAGGGAGGAAAAGGAATTATAGAATACCCTTCGACTACTGGATAAAATTGAAGAAAGATGATCATAGAGTAGGAAAGATAACTGATGCAGTCAATCAGGCAAAATGGTCTGGAGGTTTCATCTAAAACAGAGCATTGTCAAGAATCCTGGTACAAAGTCTAACTGTTCAATTCAAAGATTCTTGTCCAAAGTGTTGCTGTGGTAGTTTTTGGTTCAAAATCAAATGCTATTTTAGATGCTAAGCCATGGCCTGAAATCGGTTTAGCCAGCATAATCAACTGATGCTTAAAATTCGGCCATGGAAAATATCTCGGCCTTTTGTTAACGTTTTTCGCAAGCAATATTACAAGCATTGCCAGCCAGATTTGTCTTGCTTTTTATGCTTTTTGTATCTTTGCTTCGTAGGTGCTCTGTACAATCATGGAGATTGTTCTTAAAACTGCTTCTTTGAATATCACAAATAACTGGTGAATCATTTCCATATGTGGTTTGTATGATTGTTATTTTTCAGAAGTCTGAAATGCAAAGTCGGGTTTTGTGTTCATTTGGACAAGTAGATACCTTTTCAGTTGATGTAAACCTTGCTATTTCAAAATATCACTTGAACGTATCAGAGCTAAAACTTAGGAACATGTAAATGATCATCTAAATTGGAAGAAAATATTCTAAGAAAACGTACATCTTTCAGGGAGAAAAAATGAAATAAGACCCTCCCAAATTGAAACTTAAAAGTGAGAGAGGTCATATGAAACCATCTTTTACAACATGATATTTGTTTCCTGTCTCCAAAGCACAAATTGCAAAAATAGACAAGCTGAGGAAGATGCCAGATTCAGTTCACCAAATATAATTCTCCTTGTTTGAAAGAATTCGAAGAGAAAAGAGTTTAAGGTGTGAATACATTTCATGTGTGTGAAAAAATGTGGAAATTCTTAAGATAGCTGTGTTACTGGATGCCTTTCTTTTTAATATCCTATGACAATGCTTACATTACTACAGAATATAGAAAACCTTTCTGTTTGAAATCTTGGAAATTAGTTTTTGATTGTAGTGATATGAAAGAGTTCTAAGGATGTTTCTGGTCGGCTCAGGTGGCTTTAAATCATCAAGGAATATGGAATATTTATTTTGACCAGGAATGTATCCAAGCAAAATATATAACTAAAAGGTGTAAATTTATTTCTCTGTTGAAATCAGCTGGGAAATTATGTGAGTGAACCTTTTGTCTCCGCCATTCGGCTGCTTCAACATTTTGGGGCAAAATAATTTATTTTCACTTTTTTCAAAACTGGCATTTATTTGTTTGGCTTTTTTTGTGTTTCATACTAATTTGGGGGTTCTTTCCAATTCTCTGTTTGGGGTTTGCTTTCAAATTTTGTGTTGTTGTTATTTTCTTGTTTCAGTTTGGGTTGAAGAGTCCCATATGTATATAACATGCTTGCTGCACGCTTTCACATTTTTTTCTTCAGTTTTTCTATTTTTTATTATGTAACATGGAGTGGATTTGCAACATTTACTCATCACTAACTTTTTTTCTTCTTGGCATTGAAAGTAAATGGAGTTCTGTAATGTACTAAACATCTTTCTGTCTCTGTAGTCTGTCTCTCTCTCTCTCTTCTCTCTCTCTCTCCTCTCTCTCTCTCTCTCTCTCTCTCTCTCTCTCTCTCTCTCTCTCTCTCTCTCTCTCTCTCTCTCTCTCTCTCTCTCTCTCTCTCTCTCTCTCTCTATCCATTATATGTTATCTTTCTATTCATCTTTTTTTTTAAACGAAGCTGTGAGTGCACTGATTCAATTCAAAGGAAGCTAAGATGAAGCAAATTAATATTATATGAGTCTCGAACTGTATACTCTTACAACATATCACAAATATCATTTTCAAAGAAGTATTAGTTAAATGTGCACTGGTTTGTTCTAAAATGGTCCTGCCATTTCCAAAATAAATAATCTTAATGATTGATCTCGCATGCCAGCAAGTTTTGAAGAATCACTTAATTTTGGTTTCAATGCTATTCCCATCTTTCCAATTTGTTCGATCTTTATATTGCTGTGTGATTTACAAAATAAGATTCATTTCTGTCATGGATTTGTCTAGCCAACTTTGACTGAGTGCTGCCTCTCACCCACATGTTACTCTTATCTTCTGCCATGTTTTCCATTTTGTTTGACCATTCCATTATCCTTCATTTCTACTCTTGGGTGTCGCGACAAAAGGACATTCGTTTCAGTCAATGATTTTTCTGGCTGCATTTGAGTGATCTGCCATTGATGTTTCTGGTTGAACTTCAGTGATCTATCGTTGATTATTCTGGGTAAATTTGAGCGATCCATTGATGTTTCTGGTTGAACTTCAGTGATCTATCGTTGATTATTCTGGGTAAATTTGAGCGATCCATTGATGTTTCTGGTTGAACTTCAGTGATCTATCGTTGATTATTCTGGGTAAATTTGAGCGATCCATTGATGTTTCTGGTTGAACTTCAGTGATCTATCGTTGATTATTCTGGGTAAATCTGAGCGATCCATTGATGTTTCTGGTTGAACTTCAGTGATCTATCGTTGATTATTCTGGGTAAATCTGAGCGATCCATTGATGTTTCTGGTTGAACTTCAGTGATCTATCGTTGATTATTCTGGGTAAATTTGAGCGAGCCATTGATGTTTCTGGTTGAACTTCAGTGATCTATCGTTGATTATTCTGGGTAAATTTGAGCGAGCCATTGATGTTTCTGGTTGAACTTCAGTGATCTATCGTTGATTATTCTGGGTAAATTTGAGCGAGCCATTGATGTTTCTGGTTGAACTTCAGTGATCTATCGTTGGTTATTCTGGGTAAATTTGAGCGATCCATTGATGTTTCTGGTTGAACTTCAGTGATCTATCGTTGATTATTCTGGGTAAATTTGAGCGATCCATTGATGTTTCTGGTTGAACTTCAGTGATCTATCGTTGATTATTCTGGGTAAATTTGAGCGATCCATTGATGTTTCTGGTTGAACTTCAGTGATCTATCGTTGATTATTCTGGGTAAATCTGAGCGATCCATTGATGTTTCTGGTTGAACTTCAGTGATCTATCGTTGATTATTCTGGGTAAATCTGAGCGATCCATTGATGTTTCTGGTTGAACTTCAGTGATCTATCGTTGATTATTCTGGGTAAATTTGAGCGAGCCATTGATGTTTCTGGTTGAACTTCAGTGATCTATCGTTGATTATTCTGGGTAAATTTGAGCGAGCCATTGATGTTTCTGGTTGAACTTCAGTGATCTATCGTTGATTATTCTGGGTAACTTTGAGCGATCCATTGATGTTTCTGGTTGAACTTCAGTGATCTATCGTTGGTTATTCTGGGTAAATTTGAGCGATCCATTGATGTTTCTGGTTGAACTTCAGTGATCTATCGTTGATTATTCTGGGTAAATTTGAGCGATCCATTGATGTTTCTGGTTGAACTTCAGTGATCTATCGTTGATTATTCTGGGTAAATTTGAGCGATCCATTGATGTTTCTGGTTGAACTTCAGTGATCTATCGTTGGTTATTCTGGGTAAATTTGAGCGATCCATTGATGTTTCTGGTTGAACTTCAGTGATCTATCGTTGATTATTCTGGGTAAATTTGAGCGAGCCATTGATGTTTCTGGTTGAACTTCAGTGATCTATCGTTGATTATTCTGGGTAAATTTGAGCGATCCATTGATGTTTCTGGTTGAACTTCAGTGATCTATCGTTGATTATTCTGGGTAAATTTGAGCGAGCCATTGATGTTTCTGGTTGAACTTCAGTGATCTATCGTTGATTATTCTGGGTAAATTTGAGCGAGCCATTGATGTTTCTGGTTGAACTTCAGTGATCTATCGTTGATTATTCTGGGTAAATTTGAGCGATCCATTGATGTTTCTGGTTGAACTTCAGTGATCTATCGTTGGTTATTCTGGGTAAATTTGAGCGATCCATTGATGTTTCTGGTTGAACTTCAGTGATCTATCGTTGATTATTCTGGGTAAATTTGAGCGATCCATTGATGTTTCTGGTTGAACTTCAGTGATCTATCGTTGATTATTCTGGGTAAATTTGAGCGATCCATTGATGTTTCTGGTTGAACTTCAGTGATCTATCGTTGATTATTCTGGGTAAATCTGAGCGATCCATTGATGTTTCTGGTTGAACTTCAGTGATCTATCGTTGATTATTCTGGGTAAATCTGAGCGATCCATTGATGTTTCTGGTTGAACTTCAGTGATCTATCGTTGATTATTCTGGGTAAATTTGAGCGAGCCATTGATGTTTCTGGTTGAACTTCAGTGATCTATCGTTGATTATTCTGGGTAAATTTGAGCGAGCCATTGATGTTTCTGGTTGAACTTCAGTGATCTATCGTTGATTATTCTGGGTAACTTTGAGCGATCCATTGATGTTTCTGGTTGAACTTCAGTGATCTATCGTTGGTTATTCTGGGTAAATTTGAGCGATCCATTGATGTTTCTGGTTGAACTTCAGTGATCTATCGTTGATTATTCTGGGTAAATTTGAGCGATCCATTGATGTTTCTGGTTGAACTTCAGTGATCTATCGTTGATTATTCTGGGTAAATTTGAGCGATCCATTGATGTTTCTGGTTGAACTTCAGTGATCTATCGTTGGTTATTCTGGGTAAATTTGAGCGATCCATTGATGTTTCTGGTTGAACTTCAGTGATCTATCGTTGATTATTCTGGGTAAATTTGAGCGATCCATTGATGTTTCTGGTTGAACTTCAGTGATCTATCGTTGATTATTCTGGGTAAATTTGAGCGATCCATTGATGTTTCTGGTTGAACTTCAGTGATCTATCGTTGATTATTCTGGGTAAATTTGAGCGAGCCATTGATGTTTCTGGTTGAACTTCAGTGATCTATCGTTGATTATTCTGGGTAAATTTGAGCGATCCATTGATGTTTCTGGTTGAACTTCAGTGATCTATCGTTGATTATTCTGGGTAAATTTGAGCGATCCATTGATGTTTCTGGTTGAACTTCAGTGATCTATCGTTGATTATTCTGGGTAACTTTGAGCGATCCATTGATGTTTCTGGTTGAACTTCAGTGATCTATCGTTGATTATTCTGGGTAAATTTGAGCGATCCATTGATGTTTCTGGTTGAACTTCAGTGATCTATCGTTGATTATTCTGGGTAACTTTGAGCGATCCATTGATGTTTCTGGTTGAACTTCAGTGATCTATCGTTGATTATTCTGGGTAAATTTGAGCGATCCATTGATGTTTCTGGTTGAACTTCAGTGATCTATCGTTGATTATTCTGGGTAAATTTGAGCGATCCATTGATGTTTCTGGTTGAACTTCAGTGATCTATCGTTGGTTATTCTGGGTAAATTTGAGCGATCCATTGATGTTTCTGGTTGAACTTCAGTGATCTATCGTTGATTATTCTGGGTAAATTTGAGCGATCCATTGATGTTTCTGGTTGAACTTCAGTGATCTATCGTTGATTATTCTGGGTAAATTTGAGCGATCCATTGATGTTTCTGGTTGAACTTCAGTGATCTATCGTTGGTTATTCTGGGTAAATTTGAGCGATCCATTGATGTTTCTGGTTGAACTTCAGTGATCTATCGTTGATTATTCTGGGTAAATTTGAGCGAGCCATTGATGTTTCTGGTTGAACTTCAGTGATCTATCGTTGATTATTCTGGGTAAATCTGAGCGATCCATTGATGTTTCTGGTTGAACTTCAGTGATCTATCGTTGATTATTCTGGGTAAATTTGAGCGAGCCATTGATGTTTCTGGTTGAACTTCAGTGATCTATCGTTGATTATTCTGGGTAAATTTGAGCGAGCCATTGATGTTTCTGGTTGAACTTCAGTGATCTATCGTTGATTATTCTGGGTAAATTTGAGCGAGCCATTGATGTTTCTGGTTGAACTTCAGTGATCTATCGTTGGTTATTCTGGGTAAATTTGAGCGATCCATTGATGTTTCTGGTTGAACTTCAGTGATCTATCGTTGATTATTCTGGGTAAATTTGAGCGATCCATTGATGTTTCTGGTTGAACTTCAGTGATCTATCGTTGATTATTCTGGGTAAATTTGAGCGATCCATTGATGTTTCTGGTTGAACTTCAGTGATCTATCGTTGATTATTCTGGGTAAATCTGAGCGATCCATTGATGTTTCTGGTTGAACTTCAGTGATCTATCGTTGATTATTCTGGGTAAATTTGAGCGATCCATTGATGTTTCTGGTTGAACTTCAGTGATCTATCGTTGATTATTCTGGGTAAATTTGAGCGAGCCATTGATGTTTCTGGTTGAACTTCAGTGATCTATCGTTGATTATTCTGGGTAAATTTGAGCGAGCCATTGATGTTTCTGGTTGAACTTCAGTGATCTATCGTTGATTATTCTGGGTAAATTTGAGCGATCCATTGATGTTTCTGGTTGAACTTCAGTGATCTATCGTTGGTTATTCTGGGTAAATTTGAGCGATCCATTGATGTTTCTGGTTGAACTTCAGTGATCTATCGTTGATTATTCTGGGTAAATTTGAGCGATCCATTGATGTTTCTGGTTGAACTTCAGTGATCTATCGTTGATTATTCTGGGTAAATTTGAGCGATCCATTGATGTTTCTGGTTGAACTTCAGTGATCTATCGTTGATTATTCTGGGTAAATTTGAGCGATC
This sequence comes from Phymorhynchus buccinoides, assembly GCA_017654935.2. Classification (NCBI taxonomy): domain Eukaryota; kingdom Metazoa; phylum Mollusca; class Gastropoda; order Neogastropoda; family Raphitomidae; genus Phymorhynchus; species Phymorhynchus buccinoides. The sequence continues at coordinate 35,495,163 of CM065709.1, forward strand.
CATTGATGTTTCTGGTTGAACTTCAGTGATCTATCGTTGATTATTCTGGGTAAATTTGAGCGAGCCATTGATGTTTCTGGTTGAACTTCAGTGATCTATCGTTGATTATTCTGGGTAAATTTGAGCGATCCATTGATGTTTCTGGTTGAACTTCAGTGATCTATCGTTGATTATTCTGGGTAAATTTGAGCGAGCCATTGATGTTTCTGGTTGAACTTCAGTGATCTATCGTTGATTATTCTGGGTAAATTTGAGCGATCCATTGATGTTTCTGGTTGAACTTCAGTGATCTATCGTTGATTATTCTGGGTAAATTTGAGCGATCCATTGATGTTTCTGGTTGAACTTCAGTGATCTATCGTTGATTATTCTGGGTAACTTTGAGCGATCCATTGATGTTTCTGGTTGAACTTCAGTGATCTATCGTTGATTATTCTGGGTAAATTTGAGCGATCCATTGATGTTTCTGGTTGAACTTCAGTGATCTATCGTTGATTATTCTGGGTAACTTTGAGCGATCCATTGATGTTTCTGGTTGAACTTCAGTGATCTATCGTTGATTATTCTGGGTAACTTTGAGCGATCCATTGATGTTTCTGGTTGAACTTCAGTGATCTATCGTTGATTATTCTGGGTAAATTTGAGCGATCCATTGATGTTTCTGGTTGAACTTCAGTGATCTATCGTTGATTATTCTGGGTAAATTTGAGCGATCCATTGATGTTTCTGGTTGAACTTCAGTGATCTATCGTTGATTATTCTGGGTAAATTTGAGCGATCCATTGATGTTTCTGGTTGAACTTCAGTGATCTATCGTTGGTTATTCTGGGTAAATTTGAGCGATCCATTGATGTTTCTGGTTGAACTTCAGTGATCTATCGTTGGTTATTCTGGGTAAATTTGAGCGATCCATTGATGTTTCTGGTTGAACTTCAGTGATCTATCGTTGATTATTCTGGGTAAATCTGAGCGATCCATTGATGTTTCTGGTTGAACTTCAGTGATCTATCGTTGATTATTCTGGGTAAATTTGAGCGAGCCATTGATGTTTCTGGTTGAACTTCAGTGATCTATCGTTGATTATTCTGGGTAAATGTGAGCGATCCATTGATGTTTCTGGTTGAACTTCAGTGATCTATCGTTGATTATTCTGGGTAAATGTGAGTGATCCATTGATGTTGAGGGCTAAATGTGGGTGGTCTATTGTTGATTTATTTCTGGCTAAATTTGAGTGATCCATCGTGGATGTTTCTGGCACAATTTGGGTGATACATTGATTTTTCTGGTTACATTTGAGTGATCTGTATTAGATTTGTCTAGCTAAATGTGAGTGATCTATCATTCATTTGTTTGCCTGATATTTGAGTGAGCAAGCATTCATTTTGCTGGCTAAATGTGATCTATCGTTGATACATTTTTCTGGCTATATTTGAGTCATCTATTATGTTGTTGTTGGTGTGTTTATTAGCTAAATTTGAGTGAGTCTTTGCGTTTTCTGTATAAATTTGAGTGATCCATCATTCTTCTAATTTCTGCTAAATTTGAGTGTTCTGTCAATCATTTTTTTCTGGCTACATTTGAATGAATGCTGCCCCTTCATCAAACATAACGCTCCGCCATCCTCTGTGCTCTCTCTAGCTTTTGTCTGTCTGTGTGTCTGTCTGTATTCAGCAGAAAAGAGGCCGGTGACTCAAGGCTGGTACTCTGCTTGATGTCTTCAATTCTCTTTCTCTTTCTCTGAGGGCAATAGAAGTCACAAGGTGTGTGCAGACTGTGTCGTTAACTCCGCCGCAAAACAGCAAGGACGTCTCACACTTCCACCGCGAGATTTAGAGGCTTGGAAGGCCGGAAGGGGCGCGAAACAAAATCTTGTCCAGAAAATTCTTCCAAAAAACCGCTTGCAAATTAGCAAGGATGTGTTTGATTGTAAAGGTTTTCAAACCTGGAACAAAAAATAAATAAAATGCGAACTTTTCTTTTGGATAACAAAAGTACCAACCTCCTTGCTAGTTTGCATTGTTGTTTGTCTCCTTTCTGTGTAGTTTTAACATTTAGGACATTTTGGTAGACATCAGGTAGTTTTGTTCCTGTGTCCTGTCTCTTTCTTCTATGACTTTTCCCCTGTTTACTGATATTTTTAAAAAATAAAATGAACAAAAGAAAATGTAATGATTTGCATGCATAATGTTTTGGTAATTTTTTATAACCCACAGAATGCAGCTGAGTGTATTTTTGCCTAATGTTAATTAACGCTAATGTTAGCTGTGTTCTAACACTAGCTCTGCTTTACTAACTGCAGCTTGCTTTGATGGCTTCAGCAAAAGTGTGCAATGTATCTCTGGCTTTATCTATGGTAGAAACATTGTCAAACTGTGTCTAACTTTTTCTTTAGGCCTATTTGCATTGCTCGCTAGACAGGCTAATGTTTCTGCTCTGGCTTAAGCACTGTTTTAACTAGATGTGCTTCCTCTCAGTGTGCAGTGCTCTAACTCTGACATGCATCCAAAGTCTTTTTGTATTATGCTATGTTTTGCTATGCTCTGTGGCATTTGTATTTGCTGCTTTACAGATAATGCAAAAGTAGAAAAATGTTGGACATGTTTGATAACGAGTGGCCTCCATGACCCCCTGAAAATATCTTCTTAATTCTTGTCAAATTGAAGAACATAGAAGGTTCACATAAAATGGCATCTACAGTGGATTCCTGCTAACTCAAAAACAGGTATTTCAAAAATACTGGATAACTCACAATAATAGTGGGGTCCCAGTTTAATCATCGTTATTCTAAAAAGTTTGACTTAAGCGATTTTCACTGTATATTATCCAATTACAAATCTCAGCATGATAAATTGCGATCAAATTTAATCATCAAGTCCTGTTAATGTTGATGGTTTTTTTTATTAAACAGCATTCCTAAAGCCACTTCTTTTGCAAAACAAAAGGGTAAATTAAACAATGTTAAATTTGTGAATGAATTTTCGATATATATGTGAACCAGGTCGATTCAAATTTGATCTGGAAGATAACTGTAAAAGTCGTCTGTTCTTGAGGGCCACTCGTACTTGACTATGCTGTTGGATGTCAGAACCCAAACTGTTGAAGTAGTTTGTCCGGAGTTAGCTGAACAGTACTGATGTGGTAACGATCCAGGATAACAATGACCAAATCAGCTTGATGTAGTCATAGGGATAATAATGGGCTAGGGATACGGTTAGGCCGTGTACACACATAAGCGGACATTCCTTGCGGAAACCCGTGCGCAATCCATAAATAAGTGAAACAAAGAAGGCAAAAGATTTGCGCACGTGTTCGAATTTCCCCTGTATGCGTAAACTTTTATCCTTCTTCCTTCCACTTATTTAGGGTTCTCCATACGGAACTTACGCGTCTAATGTGAACCCGACCTTAGGATAAACAAAGAGACGGACTATTTGAAACGGGGACACACAGAGGCGGGGGCATATAGAGACAGGGACATATAGAGACATGGGGACACTTAGAGATGGGGACACTTACAGACAGGGACACAGTGACAGGGAACACATAGAGACAAAATTGGGACATATAGAGACCATGATACAGACAGGAACACATAGAGATGGGGACACATATAGACAGGGACACAATGACATGGATATATAGAGATGGGGGGTACATTGCACTGATCCGTCTTATCCTCCTCAAGCCTCATAGTGTCTGTGTTTGATGTAACGATTCACTGTTTTATTCAATACCCAATCCAACCAATGTGGTTTTTCTCCTTTGCTGTCTGTTGCAGATACTGGCTACGTCTCTGGATCCAGCGTATACTACTCTGAGCCCTACGGAACCCTCGACGAAGAGATGAAAGAGAGGCTGCGGCCCAACCCACGCATGTGCCACATCCCCTACGACATCAAAGGCGGGCCACTGGACACCGCCGGACATCCGCAGGAACACTCGGCGTGACGCGGCGCTGTGACATCAGGGAACTTTTACGTCATCATGGACTAGAAACATAACCCCCTACCAGACTTCTGCCTGGCGGGGTAACAACCAGCAGCTTTGGACTGGTCATTAAAAATATTAAGAAATATGTCGAGAAATTCGTCGGTACTTCGTCAGAGTAAAGAGAGTACGTTTTCTCCGTTATGACAGTTTGTTGAGGAATAGATAAGAATTTTGTGCAGCATGGGGGTATGGGCAAAAACAAATGTCACGGATAAGAGTCTGGTTTGGTGCATGACATTTCAGACATATTTCTTTATTTTGGAGAGTTGGGGGTAGGTTGATGAGGGGAGGTATACATTTTAAAATGAGATTGATACTGTTGGTGAATCCATTGACCCGTTTTCTTTAAATACTGTTTGAAATATGTTTTTCTTTGGTGTTAATTAGTTGTTTTAGGATGTCCATTTCATTTTCTGTTGGACATATTTTTGTTTTTAAAAAAAAGAGAAAGAAATTGAATAATGAACACAAATTGAATCTATTTTTATTAATTTGTGTGATTTTGCTTTTATTTGGGAAGAAAAATAGAACAGGTAAAAAACCTGCACATGTCAAAATTGATGTACGTGGAAACTACTGTTTTAAAAATACGCTTTCTGGTCTGTATCTGTGAAAGTACAAACCTGTAAAATGAAACATATTTGGCAAATTTGTATCTGATCAGCCAACTCACGTTGATCGCATAGTCCACTGATTGATAATTATAGACATTTTGAAATGTATTTACTAGTAAAATGGGGCATAGTATAAAGGTATTACTATAGTAAAAAAAATGGCATGAACTGATCTGACAAAACATTCCTCAACAAGGTGTTAATGACGTGTTTTCGTTGAGGGTGTCGAATGGATATCGGCTGGTACTGAATCAAAAGTTAACGCCATGCGCTTATAAATCCGTAAATAAGTAAAAAGAAAGAATGAAAATTAAGCTCATGCATTTCCGTGCGGAAACGCATGCGCTTACCCCATCCGCTCATTTGCTTTCTTAGGCCGTGTACACACATAAGCGGATATTCCGTACGGAAACCTGGTGCGCAATCCATAAATAAGTGAAACAAAGAAGGGAAAAGATTTGCACACGTGTCCAAATTTCCCTTATATGCGTAAACTTTTTATGCTTCTTTCTTCCACTTAATTAGGGTTTTCCGTACGGAACTTACGCGTCTAATGTGAACCCGTATTTGCGGATAAGCGCTTGGGGTTTCTGCGTCTATTGTGTGCATGGGCTATTGCCAGTTTGGACATGGGGGGGGGAATTGTTTTTTTCTGGATGTTAAAGTTGGTCAGTGAGGCGAGTTAGGTGTTGTGTCCGTTCTAGTGCAGCATTCTGGGTATCCTTGTCCGTTTCAGTGGTCCAGTTCAAGTAGCAGGTCTTGTCTTATAGGGGAAGGTGTTCCTTAAGGTACCCTCCCTCTTCATTGTGTTGTTTCTAGCCAAGTTCCGTAAATTGATTCCTGATGTTACAGAGAGAAAAAAAAAGGAAAGAAAAGAAAGAACGAAAACCGAATCGAGTTCGTTGAAAACTCGAGGTTTGGTTGCGAGCTGTCGGTCGTGTTGGTGTGCGTGCAAGATGTATGCAAATCAGCCAAGGTTGATCGTTTGCCCATCCAAAGTCAGCCGAGGTTGGTTGCTTGCAAATGCAAGTCAGTGGAATGCTGGTTGTTTGGAAAGAAATCCAGGGCAAGTCAAGTCAAGGAAATTTGAAAGAGTGGCTCTTTGCATTATGCAGTCTGAAGAGGTTGGTTGCTTGCACAATAGCATGCAAAGTCAAAACTGAGGTTGCGTGCAAATGCAAGTCAGCTGGAATCAGCTGCTTTCACTTGCAAAGTCAGCCAAGGTTGCTTGCAAATCAGCTTACGTTGATCGATCGCTTGCACATGCTTTCCGGCTGAGACTGGTTGGTTGGTTGGTCAGTCGGTTGATTATTTAGTACCGAGTTGTTTTCGTCAACCAAGGCTGCTGGTTTGGGGGTTTTTCTCCCAACGGCTTGTGAGAAATGTGTCCTAGGTCCTAGAGAGATAGCCCTCATCTTGTGACATTTTCACTTGTACATGCTACTTATTAATATCATTATTATTATTGTTATTTGTTCTCTTTGTTGATTCACATTTGTTTCACCAGTATATGTATAATGTTAACTGTGTTGATGGGTTTGGGGTTGGGGTCAAATTCATGCTGTTTTTGAATCACACTTCTGAATCTTTTGCTTTTTTATTTTAAAAATAAAATACAGTGGGTTTTTTATTCCCCTTTGTGATATGTAGTCCGTGATTAATTAAAATGTTGTTCTTTGGTTTTGTTCGTTTAATTTAGCTTAGGTTTTAGTTTCTATTTACTTGTTTGTTCGCTTGTTACCTGAAAACAAAGAACAAAACAAAAACAAAACAAAGCTGACTGAGATGGATTTCATTTTATGTTCCCAGTTTTAGGGGAGGGGTGTGTGTCACCACATAACATGTTTGCAGGGAGTACAGTGGGACCTCGGTATAGCGACCACCCTTCAGACTGGTAAGACACAGTCGAACCTCAGTATAATGATCACCCTTCAGACTGGTAAGACACAGTCGAACCTCAGTATAGTGACCACCCTACAAAATGGCCCAAACTGTCCGTTATTGTGAGGTGGTCGTTATACTGGAGACTCTTTCAGTAATGAATAAAAAAGAGAAGCGATTGAGACTAAAGTGCCGGCCACACGTCCACTAAAATCGCACGACTGTACGATATGATTGATCACGTGGTCTCGATTAACAAAATGTGATTCGCGCTTCGAGATCACGTGATCGAATCGTATTGTGCAGTCGTGCGATTTTAGTGGACGTGTGGCTGGCCCTTAAGTCTGTCCGGATTACTGCAGTGTTAGCAGCACTGAGGTGCCTGTTACGACGGGGTTCCATTGTATGTATTTGTTTGTATTTGGTATATCCTAGTCACAGAGAACTTTCTCTGTGAAATTCGGGCTGCTCTCCCCCGGAGAGTATGTTGCCACAAGTGCAGCGCCTACCCAATTTGTTTTTGGGGGGTGTTGGGGTTTTTTTGGGGGGGCACAGGGTGAGGAGGGGGTGTGGGCACACTTGGAAAACCTAGCTATCAATTTGTCCATACCAGGCAGCGGGATTTCTCCCTGCTCTTACCGACTTTCAGCTGCCGTGGGATTTTTACGTGCGTAAAGCGCACGGGTCAGACTAGCTTTAAGTCCCCCATCCGAAGGACTGGACGTTCAGTTCGATTTTCCTGTCAAACTAGGCAGACTGGGTGAGGAGGCCGGGATTCGAACCCGGGTCGCTCACGTTGCAGTCACGCATTACATTTGGCAGGCAAACGTCTTAACCACTCTGCCACCTTTCTCCCAGATGTGGGTGTGTGTATTAATTATTGAGGACATGTGGGTCATTATGATGACCCAATGTCTGATGAAAATATGAACTGTCTTGATCCGAAAATGTATGAGTTGCGTGCATGTTTAAGTTTGGAAGGGGTGAAACGCTAGTGCCTGGAAAGCCATCGTCTATGAATGGAATATGCACTGTCTTCCCCCCAGAAGTTGGAGTGTGGCTGCTCACGTGGCGGGGTAATCAAAAACGATCACACACGTAATGTTCTCATCCCTAGCATGTTCAAGTGCTTCGGCTGTTGGGATGATCCCTGGAGTCTTTTAGCCAGGGTACATCAACAACAACAACTACCCGTCTGTGTGAGGGAGTCAAAATATGTACCAATATACAGGCAAAATCAAAGTTATGTCCAGGAATGCTCACACATTTTCAATGTAATTGGTTTTTTAATTTATTTATAAAATGTGAAGCGCAGAAGGTTCCGTGTCATATATGGGTGTATGAATATGACATGTTTTAAAATGAATGAAATAATGCTACGTTTTGTGAACATCTCGTTGTGTAAGGTTCGTTGTTCATTAGGTGTGATGTCTTATTTTGCAATGTGTGCTTGTTGTGACATGCTGATGTCACTGGCAGACAAGCTAGAAGAAAATTCACATTCCTAACGGATGAGTTTTTTGTGCAAAAAACACGTCGAGGTCACCAGAAAGACAACCTTTTCAAGGACCAGGGACGGTATTCACGTTGAGATAGCATGAGACTTAGCATGATGCTAACTTAGAAGCTCTTCCAATGTCCTGTAGGATTTAATAGGACTTTTGGAAGAGCTTCTAAGTTAGCATCATGCTAAGTCTCATGCTATCTCGACATGAATACCGTCCCAGAACACTCACTTTGCTCTGGTTTCCTATAAATCAAAACGGCGATTCCTCCCTAGCGGAGTTGCCGGAGAGAGAAGCCATTTTGGATGGGGTGGGTGGAGGCCACTCGAGCGGTTGAAGCTTTGTTATTCTTTGTAGTGCAGCTAAAAAATAATGGAGCTATTTCCTTTGTTGTGAGCAAAACTCCTTTTGGTGAACTAAATGAAAAGGCTTGTATTGTCAGGCATGAAAGAATTCTGCTTTTCGCGGAAGATCCGCGGATTTTTAAAAAAAACTTCCGCAGAAGAAAAAAAAATTCTGCTGAATTTTTTTTTTATATAAATGTTTGTATACATGTAGAAGTAAAGGACCGATCTTGCCGTATTCTTATATCTACAAGTCTCTATTTGGCGATTCTCAAACTGGTTAACCGGAAGTCGCTTTAGCTCACTCGCTTCATTTGTGCGAAGGAAGGAAATGAGTAGCTCCCGCTCAACAAAAGTAGCGATGTTAGCTCAACAAAAGTAGCGATGTTAGCTCAACAAAAGTAGCGATGTTAGCTCAACAAAAGTAGCGATGTTAGCTGAACAAAACTTCGGACGGTAGGTGAAAATCCGTGTGGAAGGATTGCTCGGCTGAAAAAATTTCCTCTTTTTTTTATCTTCATCCACTTTCATGCCATGATATCTAAGAAACCAGAGCAAAGTGAGTGTTGCAATAAAGGGTGTTTTCCTGGTGATCTCGACGTGTTTCTTGCAAAAATTCATTCGTCAGGGTGCCTCTTTAAAGAAACGAGAAAAGAAATTCATGAAATGTATAAAACGAACTTCTTTAAAAACAAGAACTATTCAAATTTACATCACAAACATATTCTGGGAATGCATACTTATTTTTGTTGCAGTGTGTGTCCTGCATTTTCCCGAAACGTTGAATCTGAATTCTGCCCTTTGAATGTTTTTGGTCCATTCGTTCAAATCTCCACGAGAATACCCACTTCCATGGCAGTCTGTCGTATAGTGAGATCACCATGGTTATTCTTTTCAACCATCATTTTTCCCCAGAAATTGCCCCAAATTCATGTCCAAAACTTTGCTCGTGCTCTTCGTGATAAGTGTTGAAGATGTCCGAGCTTTCTATAAATCATGGATTTTTTTTTAAAATCTACATCTTATTCAAGTTTGATCCATCCAAATGGGGCCAAGATATAATTGAATCTTATCTCTCGCCAATTTAAACCAAACGGGTAAAGAAAGTTATTGCGAAGAAGATGTTCGTTATTCTTTGAGAAGAAACAAAACGAAGAAGAAAAGGAATTCAAATCTAGTCTGACTAATTTCAGCCATCCAAACACGCAGGGTTTTTATAAAGTTTGTCTTGTCAGTTATTGCCATTTTCTTTTTCTTTTCGTTTTCTAAATGCTCCTGAAAGAGAGCTAGAATACTGTGCTTTGGTTGTTACCATGTATGTTTTTCATAGCTTGACATGTACAGAACAGTTTGCATTTATCGTGACGATGTGATGACTATTTTCTAGTCTTGAGAGTCAGGTGCTGAGTCGCGCCCCCATAATTATTGTCAAGGAAATTTACTTTCGACCGAAAAACAAGTGGACATTTTGATAAGAGCGGGAGATATTGTACAGAATTCAGAGTGTTAGAGATGATTTTTTTAGTGTGAGAGAGAGAGAGAAAGAGAGAGAGAGAGAGAGAGAGAGAGAGAGAGGGGGTGAGGGAGGGAGAGAGCGAGGGGAGCTCAGTTGTTGTGATTGTGCAGGTAATGTGTACTGAAAGATAAAATGTTTGTTTAAAGTGTCAGAGATGAATTTGTGGTGCAACAGAGAGAGAGAGAGAGAGAGAGAGAGAGAGAGAGATGATAAGAGCAAATGCACTAATTGTGCAAAATACTGTGTCGGAAGAAAACGATTTGTGTAAAGTATAATAATGATGGTTTCATTCATAATATACCCAACTGTACAGTTGACCATGAGTGTGTGGACTGCTAATATTCTGATGCTGTCTGTAAAATAATATGCTCATTTTGTATATTGATATCTGTACATTTTTTATGAATTAATACTGCATCCCATGCTCTGTTTATCTCTCTCTCTCTCTCTCTCTCTCTCTCTCTCTCTCTCTCTCTCTCTCTCTCTGTTATTTGTTTAACTCCATGCCTTCTTTGAATCAACCTATACATTTTAAATTGAATTCTAGTCAGCACACATAGGTTGCTAGTCTGTTCAGTTACTGTTTACGGAAATCTTTCCATGTTCGTATTATTTTATTCATGCAAAGGGAAGCAACCTACCAACACAGAAAAACTTGCTGTTTTAGGACATCTTTCAGCGTTCATAATTATGTTGATGTTGTTTTTCCAAACAATTTTCTCCATTGAGCTCCTCCAAAGATTGAATGTGTCGGCTAAATACAGCTGGAAGACCAGTGAGAACTGAAAACCGGACACATATGTACCTTACCCATCATGGCCATAAGGCCTGGGAACGCAGAAGAAGAAAAAGCAATCATGTTATTTTATTCATGCAAAGGGACACAACTTAGCATGAGTGAATTGTATTTTCAGCTGGTTTAATAATCTTGTAAAATTCAGTATAATAAGGCACAGATTTTGGTTTTGATTCAAAAGAAATATTCCCAGTGTGCATGCATGCGTGCATGCGTGTGAGTGTGCGTGTGTGTGTGCATGCATGTGTGCGTGCGTGTATGTGTTTAGCCATAAAGCAGAATCAGTCTTGAGCTTAGGATGAATTTTTCTCTCTTTCATGACTTCATAGCTAAGCTTAACGAAATTTGACAAAAAGTCAACTTTACATCAATTAACATTCTAGTTGATTACATTCAAGTTTTTTGGGTGTTTTGGTCCTGGCTTGTTTATCCAACACGAGTGATACTATTATTACAAACACTCCATTTTTCTGCCTTTTTTCTGTTGCGTCTTCAGGGCAAAAATGGGGCTGTGATTTGGAATATATGTCATTGTTTTATTCACATCTGCTTGTTTTCTTTGAAACTCTCTCTCTCTGTCTCTGTCTCTCTCTCTCTCTCTCTCTCTCTCTCTCTCTCTCTCTCTCTCTCTCTCTCTCTCTCTCTCTCTCTCTCTCTCTCTCTCTCTCTCTCTCTCTCTGTCTCTCTCTCTCTCTCATCCATGTTTCTTTCTTGTTTGTAAAGAAGTTCTTTATGTCTAGAAGTATTCAGTCACTTTTTCTTATATTTTTTTCTGTTTGGTTTTTTTTTGTTGTTTTGGCTTTTTTTCAATTTATTTATCTTAAATATGGTTTTCTTTGTGTCGTGTCCTGGTTCTCTCAATGTGTGCCAATTGCTGGTGTGTGTTTATTTTTCCTTGTAATAATGTGCATCTTGTTACTTTTTGTCGTTCTTTGAGAATTCCATAATACCGCAGTAATATAATTAATAGTATCAGTAATATATTACACGTTTTTGTGGAATATTTAAATCGCTCTGCATATGATTTTGTATGAACGTTACGAGTGCACTTAACTGCCAATGTTAAAGAGTGCGCAATTTGGGTATCATGTCATACGTATTCTGTGAATGTCATGTCATGAATCATATTTTGTTACTTTTATTTAATGAAGAGAATCAATTACTGTTTTATTTGATATCTTGGTAAATGTTTACCCTAACATGAAGCATTGACTTCTGGGTTTTTTGACAGTGCGGGTAACTTCTAGGTGTGAATTTGTGTTGGGACGAATGTATTGTGTTGGTGTTTTGATATGTTTTTAGCGTGATTGAATCAATGGAGTGGAACCTGCTCAATATAATTTTAGGTTCATTTTTTTTCTCAGCTGCTTCTTTCTCAAATTCTCCATTGCTGGTTTTTTGTGATATTATTTTTTGTTTTTTTGTTTCATGGTAGTTTTCTATCGAGATAGATCTCTTTCATTTTCTTCTGTTTCATTTTTAATCAAAATAGTTTTTGTTTTTCATTGTCATTTCTGACCCTTAAATTGGCTTTGATCACTGGTTGATGTTAGTCTGTGGGCCAATAGTAAATGAGAGCTGTCCAAAAAATGATTTTCAACAGTATTGGAATAATATCATGGTACAGCTGTCTTGTGGGAAAACTACGACTGTCAAACTAGGTGACGTCTCCACTGGCTCTAGTGCTGCAGCCAATGAGATTGGTTGGCCTTTAGGGACCTTCCCCAAACGCAAATGAACAAACAAATTGTTAACTTTAAGATGCAGATTTTCTTTTTTCTATTTCATTTCCTACAATATATAACACCATTGAATTTTGGTAAATCAGTGTCGATTTCATATTCTGTCGTGCAGAGGAACAACATTTTGAAGATTGTCTCTTCAAACCAATGTTGAAGAGATGTCCATGCTCATGGCATAAGTGGTTAGTTAATATTAAAATTCATCTAAATACAAAAGATCGTCACTTCAAAACTATACTGAAGACTTTCATGATCATCGCATTTTTCCTTTGTCATAAAGTGGTTGGTAAATATTGGAATTCATCTGAATTACTGATCTGAAACAGTGACGAGGACTAACAGTCTCATAACCCATGTCACCATCGCAGATCATCATTATTAAAATGCACATTAACCAATCTCTCCTTGACGACGAAAATGGTGTTTTACGTCCTCTTGGTCTGAATCAGACACATATGGGACATTTGTAAATACAAATATGGTGGGAACAATACTGGAGGCAATGCCCGGAGGCAGTACGAAACCAGTAAAGTCCCGATTTTTGTATATTAATACAGATAGGTGTAGCGGTAACCACGCCTCGGTTAAACCTCATCGGCTATGGCACCGCTACAAGTATTTAATAAAAAATCTCCTTGAATTTCTACCCACCTTTTTTATACTTATGGAATAACTCTTTTTTTTTAGTCGATAACCATCCACTTTCGTATCATTATGTAATTTTGTGTTCCCTTCGAGAACAAATGAAATGTTATGTGCAATGTTTCAATGCTTGTTACAATACTCCTTTTATAATTGGTTTTTATTTTCCTACATTTGACAATTGTGCGTTAATAATGTAAGGAGACTTGTGATTGTTTTTGCCCTTTGCCTAGTCACTGTGTAGAAACATGTGTTTCTATTGTTAGGTAGGATGGGTGGACTGAAAGGGTAAGATTACTTTTTGTTTCTTCAAATGATTTGTGCTTTGTTAATTAACAAATGTGCGCAATATGTTTGTCAATCCGCTCCCCACCCCCACCCCTACTATCTGTTTTTCTTCTCCCATCTGTCTCCCTATGTGTCTCTTTCTTAATTCCACTGGCATAATTGTCTTGTTTCCGGCTTTCTTTTTTTCTTTTTTCTTTTTTTAATGTCAATTTATTTTTCACATACATACATACATACATACATGCATACATACATACATACATACATACATACATACATGCATGCATGCATGCATGCATGCATACATACATACATACATACATACATACATACATACATACATACATGCATACATACATGCATGCATGCATACATACATACATACATACATACATACATGCATACATACATATATGCATACATACATATATGCATACATACATACAGACAGATTCTAGCTTTTCAAGAGTATGGAATGAATGATTTTGTTTCTGGTAAATGTAGTAGTCCTTATTCCATCACATACTCTCAGAAACATCAGGGAAAAAAATTAAGTTTTTTGGGGGGTTTTCCCCTGAGACTTTATGAAATCCTGCAGTTATTTATTTGTTATTACTCAGAAACATGTTTACGTACAAAACGCACAGACATCACACTTTGAAAGACATGTAGGGACCAGAACGTCTTCTGTTGTCTCATGCATTTTCAGAAGCAAAAGCCACAAAAGATAAGGTGAACAGAATCAAGTTCATGACAAAACAACGTATTCAGAAAAAAAAGTGTCTAAAAGTTTCACTCGATCGATGCTATATACATCATTTTCAGTAATCATGTGACATAAATGATAAACAATTTTAATGTTGTAACACAACTTGAGCGCCTTAAACAACTTTAAACTTTGTAACGCCCCCTAAAATCAATCCAGCAAACATGTTCAGGAGAAATGACCTGCATATTATTTTATTTTATTTAGTAACACATGAAGAATGTTAAAAAAACCTTTTCACTGCCCCGTCACGGATATTTTCGTCAACTTCCGGTAACCTATAAACTGCCCTGTCACGGAAATATCTGTCATAAGGTTATTCTAAGAGTTTCCCGTTTTCTATCCATACGCTTTTCGCAGTATGTTCGAATGCATGTGAGAGTGTTCTCAAAGGATAGTACATTCAATCCCCGTTCAGAAAAGCATAGGTTATATGCACTTTTATTCAGAAAGTTTTGCGATAGACTCAGCAACCTAAAACAGCTTGGCAAATAGTTGCCCCGGAACTGGGCTCAGCAGTGAAGGGGTTTTAATACCAATCACTAGGCTAAATCTAATCAATGTGACAAAAGTGACATTACATGACGCTACGTCACACAATGCATACTGCATATCGCATATTCCCCTCCCCATTTAAATGCGATTCATTATGGATGTGTTGTCAATTTTATTTGGTAGTTTTATTTTGTTTCATTCAA
>CM065709.1:35514944-35524944 GCA_017654935.2 Phymorhynchus buccinoides
ACACAGCATTCATACCAACAATGCATTATATCTTACATACCTATTCCTCTGCATACACTTTCGTTCCAAAAACATTATTCGTTTTTACACAGCATTCGCATCACCCATGTATCTTTTATATCTTACATACTTATTCCTCTTCATACAATTTCATTTCAAAAGCGTAATCCGTTTTTACACAGCATTCACATCAGCAATGTACTATATCTTACATACTTATTCCTGTCCATACACTTTCATTTAAAAAACATCCGTTTTTACACAGCATTCAAATCAGCAATGTACTATATCTTACATACTTATTCCTCTCCATACACTTGCGTGTCATAAACATTCGTCGTCTCAAGGACCAGCCACACGTCAGCTAAAATCGCATGACTGTACGATACGATTCGATCACGTGATCTCGAAGAACAAATGTGATTCGCGCATCGATATCACGTGATCGAATCGTATCGCATAGTCGTGCGATTTTAGTGGACGTGTGACTGGCCCTTTAGTCCTTCTTTTTACAACAACATTAACAACAAAAGCCTTGTCTATGGAAGGTGTCTGTGAGACAGGCTTATTCAGTGTCACACACAGAGACGTCCTTGCAATAGCATTGATGAAGAATCAATGGGTCTTTTGAAATGGCCCCCTAACTCCCCTACCTTTTCCCCTCTTTGACTTCCAACAGAAAGAAACAGTGCATCCTTTGTGTCAAATACGGTTTGGATTAACTCTTTTTTCCTGCCCCTCTCTCTCTCTCTCTCTCTCTCTCTCTGACAATAATGTTTGTCTGTTTCTCTACTGTAGTGCTGTTCTACCGTTTCTCTATAATTATGATGCTTAAGTCCAAGCCAGTGAGGGTGTGTGTGTGTGTGTGTGTGTGTGTGTGTGTGCGTGTGCGTGTGCGTGTGCGTGCGTGTGCGTGTGTGCGTGTGACATAATGTGTATGTGCATATGCGTGTATAAAATGTATGTATGAGTGTGCGTACATGCATAAATATGGGTGAATAATATGCGTGTGTGTGTGTTTGAGTCAGTGTATGTGTATGCTGGCATACATCTGTGAGTGTGTGTGCAGTAACAACATCAAAGCATCTAAATATTGTATGCGCGCGCGCATCTGCATGCATGCACACGCGCACGCGCGCGCACATGTCTCCCTTCACATGTTGAGAACCTGTCTGTTGTAATTGAGCAGGATGAGGTCGCTCAGCAGTCGGTTGTGGTGGCGCCCTTGGAGACCCGCCCTGGTTCCGTACACCTCCGAGTCCTCGTGGCTCTGCCTGCCCCCCCCCCCACACTCCCCCCCCCCCCCCCCCCCCCCCTACTCCCCCCCGCCCCCACCCCCCCCCACCCTGGGGGTCTGGAATCGCAGCAGGCAGAGAGTACACTTCGCTGGCCTGGCGGGACGCCTCGCCGTAAACGCTCTCTTTGCTTTTCTGCGCCTGAAGCTGGGAAGAGCGTTTCTTGTTGGCGCTCTGGAAGGACGCCGAGCGTTCTAGGTCCAGCCGCGTTTTGGGCGCTCTCAACAGTCGTTTGTAAGGCGAACGGGCAGAGGAAGAAGAAGAAGAAGAAATTTGTTGCTGTGATCCCGGAGCGTAGAGTAGAGAGTAAGCGTAATCCGACAGAGTCCTGCTTTTATTTGACGAAGCACCGTAAATGTTGTTATTTTCCGGGCCGCTTTTGCGTCGGTCCGCGGCTACAGCGGCGCGGTGGTGAGATCTGGATCCCCGTGAGTGAGCGTTCATCGGGGATTTGGACAGCAACACGTTGTCCGCGCTCGCTCGTCGAAGGGGATCCCCCCCGAACGTTTGTTCGCTAAGGTGGTAGGGATCCGCGCTAGAAAAAACGCCAGGGTCCTTGCCGGAGGAAGACGAAGAGGAGTGACGGGTCAGAGACAGATTTTCTGGTGTCGATGTTGACGTTGTGGTGGTCCTGTCGCCGTTTTCTTTCTTCTCTTTGCGGGAACGACGATGGTGATGATGGTGGTGGTTGTTGTGGTGTTGTTGTTGTTGTTGTTGCTGGTTTCGGTGTTTTTTGCACCTTCCCAAACACTTGGTTTTGGAAAGGTGGTGGTGGGTGTTGGAAGATGACTTAACGCTAGGTGTAGTAGTCGTAGTTGAAGAATTTGTAATAGTAGTAGTAGTAGTAGTTATTGCTGTTGAACTTAGGAGACAGTTCGGTCCCACTTTTGCATTTGCCGGTTGGACTAGGAGCTGAGAGGAGGAGTACAGACCGTTTCCTTGTGCAGTATTGTGGCTTACTCCTCTGCGCTCGTTCAGCGATGAATTTTCGTCTTTAGTGGAAGGAGAGAAAGAAGAATACGAAGGAGTCTCGACCTCCTCCGAAGCATGCAGTTCAAAACAAGGCAGATCCACATCACTGGAATCTTCTTGAGCTTCCGAATGGTTCGCTTTCGCGCCCTCCGACACTGTTCCCCCTACTTTGCCCTGTTTTGCCACAATACCACCACCACTAGCAGCCTGTGCCGCGGATTCGTAATACCCGCTACTGTTTTCCGATTCGGACAAATCCGCCATTGTTCCGTCATCCGAGTCGTCACCGTCCGGAGTGAGGGAGGGGGTGGAGGAAAGGGCGAGGGAGGTGGGGGAAAGGGTGGAGAGAGTGGTGACGCTCTCCCCTTCCTCAGAAGTCCCCTCCCCTTCGATATTGTCCAAAGAATCGGTGATGTCGACGAGTTTTTTCACCTCGCATTCAAGACTCCGCGTGTGCGCGACTTTGGACAAGAAATAGTCATAGGTATTGGCTTGGTCACTTTCGCTGGACGTGCTGATGTCATATTCGAAGCCCGTGTCGGAGTTCTCCGCGCCGCGACGAACCGCGGGAGACGGGTGAGCCGAAGACGACGAAGACAACGAGTGAGGCTGTTCGTCGTTGTCTTCCTCCGCACTCTTCAACATCTCTTTGAGCATGTTTTCCACGGCTTCGAGTTCTTGAGGCTGTAGACTCCCCCCTCCGAAATTTCCTCCCCCGCCTTGTCCTTCAGAGTCGGCCTGTAGCGTGTGTGAGCATAATCTCAACAGAAGAGCGTCGATTGTGGCTGGGTCCAGCTCCGTTTTCTCGCCAGGTCTAAGCTGTAATATTTCCGTCAAGGCCGTTTGTTCTGTAGGGCTTGGTAGGAACCGCACGCTGCGACGCGGTTCAGACACTGAAGGGTTAGAACTGTTCCCATCTACTGCTGCTGCTGCTGCTGCTGCTGATGATGATGATGATGATGATACTGCTGATACTGCTTCGCCCCGTTTCCCTTCTTCTACGGATGAAAACACAGCTTCTTCTTCTGCTCCTCCTCCTCCTTCTACTCCAACGCCCAATTCGCTCGACATGTCCGATGGTTGAACTTTGCCTTGACTTCGCAGCAGCGCTAACGTCAAGTTCTCACGACGAGACTCTAAACCTAAACCGGAGGTACCGGTACGAGAAGCCGCAACAACCGGCATAGAAGAAGACACCCCCTTTTCAGCCTGTTGTTGTTGTTGTTGTTGAGATTTCCCGGCACCGGTTTGGGTCTTATGAAGAGAAGAAGACGACGAAGAAGAAAATACAGCCTTAGGGTTTGAGAAGGGGTTGACAGGTTGATGGTTAATTGTGGTCGTCGTGGTAGGGTGTGTGTGGGTATGTTCGTGATGGTGGAGGCTGTTGGGTGTGGTGGTGGTGATAGGGGAAGTCGGGGTAACGCTGACACTGATGTTCCGGCCGTCTCTGTCCACGCCGATGCAGATAGGGGAAGTGGTGCATGTTTCTGCCGAAGACGATGACAACCTGCAGACATATTGCATTGTGATCGTTATTATCATCGTGATCACATCATCATTGTTGTTGTTATCGTCATTATCGTCGTCGTTGTCGTCGTCGTTGTCATCATCAGACATCGTCATCATCGTTACATCATCATTGTCGTCGTTGTTATCGACATTACCATCGTCGTTTTCAGTCATTGTCGTCGTCGTCGCCATCATCAGACATCGTCATCGTTACCACATCATCATTGTCGTCGTTGTTATCGCCATTATGATCGTCGTCGTTTTCACAGTCGTTGTCGTCGTCGCGTCGTCGTCGTCGTCATCAGACATCGTCATCATCGTTACCACATCATCGTTAGGCCTATCATCATCATCATTGCCATCAACAATATCAACATCATTATTACATTCGTCATCATTACCATCATTGTCATCATCATTATTATCATTAAACATCATCATCATCGCCATTAACATACATATTATAATCATCATCGTTGGCGTACTCGTCACTGTCGTCGTCATCGTAATACTTGTTGCGGCCATCGTTGAACATCATCAATAATGTTTGAAAGTGTTCATCGTGTTAGTAGTTCCAAGTTGTAAACTTTTTTTTTCTTCTTTCACAACACAAACAGATGACCTCTTTACTGACTGTTTCGTCCACTTCTGTGGACTTCCTCGGAGTGAATGACTGGGTGAAAACATCTCACTCGATGCTCAGGTTCTCGGGATTTTCCGCCGATCTTACGGAGATCAGCGAAAAGAGGGTTGTAGATCCCTGAAAGGACGGCTAAGATACTAGAAAGGGAAAGTGACTGGAAAAGGCGTAAAACGAAGGAGGCCATTCACATCCGTCTACAGACAGCAGTCATGAACAGGGACCAGGGGGTCGTCCTTTCAGGGATCTACAACCCTCTTTTCGCTGATCTCCGTAAGATCAGCGGAAAATCCCGAGAACCTGAGCATCGAGTGAGATGTTTTCATCCAGTCATTCACTCCGAGGAAGTTCCACAGGAGTGGACGAAACAGTTAGTAAATAGGTCATCTGTTTGTGTTGCGAAAAAAAAAAAATGTTTACAATCATCAATAATGATCATCTTCAACTCGTTATCGCCATCATACTCACATCAAGAGACATAATCGAAACCACAATGATAAAAATCTATCCCCCCACCCACCCACCCCGGGGGGGATGTGAGAAAGAGAGGCCTCACCCTTTATTTCTAGTTCGATGGGGAAATCGAACTGAGCGTCGACTCCTTCGGATGGGGACTTAAAGCTAGTCTGACCCGTGCACTTTACACACGCACACACACAAAAATCACACGGTAGTTAAAAATAGGTAAGAGTAGGGAGAAATCCCGCTGCCTGGCATGACCAAATTGATAGCTTGGTTTTCCTATGTCGACCCCCCTCCTCACCCCCCCCCCCCCCCAAAAAAAAAAAGTGGCGCTGCGCTCACGGAGACACGCTCTCCAGGTGGGAGCAGCCCGAATGTCACAGAGACGTGACTAGAATATACCGAATACCAATAATAATGATAATAATAAATAAATCTTCTCCTCCGAATTCGGAGTGTGGCTGCCCACGTGGCGGGGTAATCAAAAACGGTCACACACGTAATGTTCTCATCCCTAGTTGCTGCATGTGCACCATAGTGTTCAACTGCTTCGGCTGTTGGGATGATCCCTGGAGTCTTTAAGCCAGGGTAAGTACTAAGACAACAACATAAATATTCTAGAGCGCTATTTTTCTGACACAGCAGAACTCACCGCGCTTTTACATAAAAAGATGATTTAAAATGTAAGTTTACCTCACGCACACACAATATATTCAAAATACATGTACGCTACACGAACAAAAGCAACATTATCGCACTCACACAACTCACATTTAAAATACCTACATAAAACACGAACTATTTTTAAGGGGGAAAAATCTTTACAGGGTTGACTGACAGTGGATGGACAGACAGAAATTAACAGAGATATTTTCTGAAAAGATGCGTCTTCAGGCCAGTTTTGAAAGATGACAGAGATGGAGAGCTGCGGAGAGAGAAAGAGAGATTGTTCCAGATGTGTGGTGCTTGGAAACGAAAAGATCTGTTTCTTCCAACTGTTTTGTACTTGGTGACAGGCTTGCAGAGAAGTTTTAGGTTGCTTGATCTCAGGTTGCGTTCTGGTATGTAGGCAGAGAGGAGAGAAGAGAGGAGAAATCCCGCTGCCTGGTATGACCAAATTCATAGCTTGGTTTCCCTAGGTCGATCCCCCCCCCCCCCCCCCCCCCCCCCCAGGTGGGAGTC
This sequence comes from Phymorhynchus buccinoides, assembly GCA_017654935.2. Lineage (NCBI taxonomy): Eukaryota > Metazoa > Mollusca > Gastropoda > Neogastropoda > Raphitomidae > Phymorhynchus > Phymorhynchus buccinoides. The sequence goes on from CM065709.1 coordinate 35,521,005, forward strand.
GCCCGAATGTCACAGAGACGTGACTAGAATGTATAGGGAATACCAATCCAAATCACACACATCACAGAGCCCTCCACTCACCTGACAGCGGCCAACAGTCGTGTCAAGTTGATGGCACTCAGCAGTCGCTCGCTCATGTCCACACCAGCGGAGCCGCAACGACCCTCCTCCAGACCCCCTGGACCCCCGAACACGCTGCTACCGCAACAGCTGGGGCTGCTGGCTCCCTCCTGTGTCATGGGAGAATCGCACCCGGCTTCTCCTCCGCCCTCTGGAACTTTCTGCTGCTGGATGACCGCGTAAGTCGTGGGTTTCTCGTCGGAAGGAGTCGAACATCCTGGATGATGATGATGATGATGATGATGATGGTTGTTGTTATTCCCTGAACGGAATTCTGAAGGCGTGTCTCTGAGCCGTTCTAAAGGCACAACCATGTAAGGGCTGATGTTTCGAGAAGACGACCACGAATTGGGAACCGTACATTGCTTCCTGGAAGCCTCTTCCTTCGCGAGGTGGATCCGAAGTTCTCCTTCCGGGGTGCAGCGGAAGGGAAGGTCCGGGATCTCCTCGTAGATGTGGAAGGACCTGTTGTCGTCATCCGTGACGTAGCATGACGTCATAAGGTCTGCTGGCGTAGGGGGGAGGTCTCGTTTGTACTCGTTGGTGGTTTCTTGTTGTGGTTTGGAGTAGGAGGAGGAGGAGGAGGTGGGGTCCGATTGTTGCTGGTGGTGTTTCTGTTTGAAGCCATAGTCGTCGTCGGCTTTGCTCCGCACGCTTCCGGTCGGGGAGGAGGACGACTTCCGGTTCTTCCGGCTGCGGTCTTTTAGCCAGCGAAACATGGCTGAAGGCTTCCCGGTTGGGCCAGAAAACGTTTACTCCAACATTGTAATGCTTTCTACATTACAACCTCAGCCGCATCTTGATTGCGGTAGGAAATGAATCGGTCCAATATCATGATTGTTCTACATTATTATTCTCACAGCTTCCTGATTGCATAATTAGAAAATACATGCATCTGCCCAATGTTATGGCTTTCTACATTATCACTCCAGCGCTTCCCTGAACAGCCAGACAATGTCAAATATTCATTCACATCTACATTATCACTCCAACGCTTTTCTGAACAGGCAGGAAATGTCAAGCATGATCATCCGCATCTAATTATTGCCCCAACAAAACGTTTTCGTTCTTTCTGGGGTGGGTTTTTTCTGTCTTCCTTGTTTTTTCTGGCACTAAACAAGCATCAGGGCAACACAGTCAGGGCTGGGAAATAACTACACCACTCTTCCAGTGTAGCATTGTAAGAGTTTTTGATGACACCCCCAGAACGTCTTGGTAAAACTGCATGGTCCAGATCAGTTCTTGTCCCACCGACACTGGAGAAGAAGAAGAAGAGGAATGTTGAAGTTCCTGAACTCATGTTGTGCTGCTCTCACGGACAGGATGACACGTGCCCTGCAACAGAGGAAATGGGGATACACAAAATATAGTCAGTATCATATGTTTTGTTGTTTGTATGTGTACTGAGAGCAAACATATAGTTGTATGTGTGTGTTTGCGCACGCATGCGCGCAACTACGCACGCACGCACGCACGCACACACACGTACAACTACGCACGCACGCACACACACGTACACACGAAAACACATACACATTTATTCGTGTGTGTGAGCACATACTCTCTCTCTCTCTCTCTCTCTCTCTCTCTCTCTCTCTCTCTCTCTCTCTCTCTCTCTCTCTCTCTCTCTCTCTCTCTCTCTCTCTCTCTCTCTCTCTCTCTCTCTCTCTCTCTCTCTCTCTCTCTCTCTCTCTCTCTCTCTCTCTCTCTCTCTCTCTCTCTCTCTCTCTCTCTCTCTCTCTCTCTCTCTCTCTCTCTCTCTCTCTCTCTCTCTCTCTCTCTCTCTCTCTCTCTCTCTCTCTCTCTCTCTCTCTCTCTCTCTCTCTCTCTCTCTCTCTCTCTCTCTCTCTCTCTCTCTCTCTCTCTCTCTCTCTCTCTCTCTCTCTCTCTCTCTCTCTCTCTCTCTCTCTCTCTCTCTCTCTCTCTCTCTCTCTCTCTCTCTCTCTCTCTCTCTCTCGCTCGCTGCAAAATCTTTAGAACTTAGGGTGAATTTAGATAAAAGCAATAGTGTTGTGTTTCGAAAGGGGGGTTATCTAGCTGCTAGAGAAAGGTGGACTTATGACGGTGTTGTTATGCCTGTGTTAAATGTTTATAAATATTTAGGCATCTTCTTTTCTACACGACTAAGTTTCAATGTGGCTTGCAAAGATCTTGCATGCAGGGCAAAGAATACACTGTTAGCTATTCTAAAAAGACTTAATGTGTTAAATAATAATTCTCTTGGTTTATTTCTGAAAATATTTGACTCTAAAATTCAACCTATGCTACTCTATGGGGCAGAAATTTGGGGATTAGAGAATGCGGTTGTGCATTGTGAAGCAGTGCATTTATTTGCATTAAAAAGATTCTTGGGGTTAGATAAACGGGTTTCAAATGACTTAGTCTATGGAGAAACTAATCGATACCCATTGTTTATTTGTTCAGCCATAAGATGTGTTAAGTACTGGTTTAAACTACTGTGTATGGAAGATCATAGGTTACCTCGTAAATCATACGACATGTTGCTGAATCTAGACAATAGAGGGAAGAAAAACTGGGTTTCAAAGGTACGTTTATTTTTATGTGAGTATGGCTTTGGGGATGTGTGGCTGAACCAGGGAGTTGGTAATCAACATTTGTTTTTTCGTCTTTTCCGCCAAAGGCTTATTTATTGACTGTAGGTGGCAAATGTGGAATGATCACATTCAAACTAGTAGTAGATACGATTTTTATAGAAATATTGTTAATTGTGATATACGATGTGTACAGAGTTATTTGAAATTTGACCTTGATATGCATTCAAAGAAATTGTTAGCTAAATTTAGACTAGGGGTATCGGATATAAAAAGTCATCAGTTACGATATAGACAGCATGTACGTAATGATTTACTTTGCCCTCTATGTTTAGAGAGTGAAGAAAACGAATTACATTTTGTTTTGTGTTGTCCTGTATTCAAAGATATTCGCCAGAGAATAATTCCTCAGAAATACCACCGACAACCTTGCATGTTTACATTGAATGTCCTCATGAGTTCAAACAAATATGGTGACATTAAAAACCTGTGTGTGTTTTTACGTAAAGCATTTAGGTTAAGAGAAGTGCTGACTTCGTAAATGAAAGTTTGTGCATATATTTGCTGATAGTAGCTGTTTAGTTTGATGTTTCATGTACATTCCCATTCAAATGGGCCAATGGCCTCTCTGAATAAACCATCTTCCGTCTTGCGTCTCTCTCTCTCTCTCTCTCTCTCTCTCTCTCTCTCTCTCTCTCTCTCTCTCTCTCTCTCTCTCTCTCTCTCTCTCTCTCTCTCTCTCTCTCTCTCTCTCATACACACACACACACACAAACAAACGCGCGCGCGCACGCGCACACACACACACACACCACACCATAGCCCCCTGTTTCACCCTACACGTGGCGGTGTCATAATACATTGTTTTCGCAGCACGTGCACTTCAAAGGGACTACTTTCACGGGCGGATGAATCCAAGGACAAACTAATTGCCTCGCCAATTAAAGGATTCATCTCACTCCGATACTTAAAATGAATCATGGATCGATCTCGTAGAACAACATTAATCATGTCTTCGGTTGAACCAATTGTCGAGAGTATGGCCTAAATATCTCTACTTAGTGTCAACTATTATACCAACAAAGATAAAAACTGATACATAGACTGTGAGTTCGCAGGCTCAGAGAGAGAGAGAGAAAGAGAGAGAGAGAGAGAGAGAGAGAGAGAGAGAGAGAGAGAGAGAGAGAGAGAGAGAGAGGGAGGAGAGAGAGAGAGACAGACAACCAGACACAGAAAGAAAGAAACACTTGACAATGTTTTAATCACAT
>CM065709.1:35532444-35534944 GCA_017654935.2 Phymorhynchus buccinoides
CTTTGAGCTCCTCTGAACTCGGGATGCGTCGGCTGTACGCAGCTGGGAGACCAGTGAAAATTGAAAGCCGGACACGTGAGTACCTTACCCATTATGGCGATATGGCCTGGGAACGCAGAAGAAGATGAATTTATTGTCTGGATTTTCTGTCACTCTTGTATCCACACGAGGCGAGCGGGTTTGACTTGACTGACAAGTTGCCTCAGAGATGTGAGTGAAAGAGAGAGGGTGGGGGTGTAACGTAAACGGGGTGGAAGGCTAAGCTAAAGCTAGCCAGCTGGGTCTAGTTTCTCTAGACGACGGTCGCCGCGCGCATAACTGTTGCGTCAAAAGGGGTCTAAGAAACACTATAGAAAACGTTTGCGGAAGAATATTACAAGCTCTTGTCTGATTGGTAAAGAAAAAAGTATTATTTTAACCAAACTTTAGCGGACCAATCAACAACAAGAAATGTATTCACCCCCTACTAGTTCCGGATAGTTCGCCGCTTGCTCGGTGTTTGGCAAGAACAAAACGTCAAGCGAACAATCGGCAAACGAAGGTTGTTTCTTAGACCGTTTTTGCTGATTTGAGCGAGCGTAACGTAACGTTAGCCCTTGTGAAACGTCCCCCTGATCAGCTGACCCAATCCAACCAGAGAAAGGCAAACACCCAATGAGATCACGAGGAGACGGCCATGTTTTGATTAGTACTGACGAACCGGTGACTTGTAAAGTGTTCAGTTTTCGTGTCTCAGTCCAAATTTGTCCGGGGGTGGTGGAGTGGGAGTGGGGGAAGGGGGGAGGGAGGGAGAGGGAGAGAGAGAGAGAGAAGAGAGAGAGAGAGAGAGAGAGAGAGAGAGAGAGAGAGAGAGAGAGAGAGAGAGAGAGACGAGAGAGGAGAGAGAGAGAGAGAGAGTGTGTGTGTGTGTGTGTGTGTGTGTGTGTGTGTGTGTGTGTGTGTGTGTCTGTGGGAGTGTATGCATGTGTGTGTGACCATGTGAGTACACATAAAAAAAAACATGCACGTGTGTGTATGTGCGTGCGCGCGAGCTGTTTGCTGTCCGCGCGTGCGAAGGTGCCAGAATGATCAACTTAATGATCGTGGGCCCTACAGATGAGTGTGCGTGCGACAAATGTGCAAAGGTGAAGAGAGAATTGGCGGGGAGGGGTGGGGAGGGGGAAGGGAGGTTCGCAAAGACAAAGACACTGGCTCTCCAGAAAGACAGGATTCTATAATGACGATGACGACGACGGTAAGTGGTCGCTAAACGTTAGCACCTGCGCGCACAACTGTCTAGGGTCCCTGTCCCTTGCCCTCTTTCCCTGCAACACGGCTGAGGGGTTATAGAGAGAGCCTTTACGGTACAGGCCGTGATCCACACGTCCGATTCCAATGCTACGGCCATCTTTGAGACATGAATCGCGCGAAATACTACTAACAGCCTACACGAATCCGATGAAATATCTGTCTTTCTGTATCGGGTATTTCCGCAGATTCATATAATGCTGGGGTCCAAATGAGTTTGACGTCCTCCGGTCTGGAACAGACACACATGGGACATTAGTAGATATAAAGATGGTGGGAATCTCCTGAACAGGATCCGCTGAACTCCACCGAAGTGACTCAGCAGCAGTGCAGTGCCTCCTCGGTTGGTTGCCTCGTGACGGCCAAACATAGCTTCGCTCCCCTTTGTACTGCTGATCTCGGATTCTGCGACTTGAACATGCCGGGGTGTAGCTGCGAATTGGGATTCAGAATGAGCGGCGTGGGAGCGACGCCAATGTACGACCCAGAAGATGGGACAGCAGCAGCAACAACAACAACAAAGATGGTGGGAACGATCCTGGAGGCAATGCCCGGAGGCAGTGCAGCCCCAGGAAAGTCCCGAATTTTTTAACAATGCAGATAAGTAACTTTCGGTAACTTTCATTCACGAGCTTCGTCAAAGTTGAATAGCCGTATGGTCATCGGACCGCAGACGTCGAAGTCGGACGTGTGGGTCTCGACCTTAATAGTTGAAGTGCTATCAGTGAAAGCCAGTTGACAAACCCTTCAGGTGTACGCCACACAAACCAGAACAGGACACTCCACTGATCTACGGTCCGTTGTCTGAGAAACTCCTCTGCTTTTCCTCTGGATGCCCAACACCAACTTGAACCTTTGTCATGGTTGTAGGCGTGGAAGGGAGGGGGTGGGGGTGGGGGGTGGGGGGAAAGTATTGTGCGAACGACGCTTGTTGTTCGGCCCCAACCCTTTCAGAGGATTTAAAGTCTTAATCAAATCGCGCTGAGAGATGGAGAGGGGGGAGAGAGGGGAGAGAGAGAGAGAGAGAGAGAGAGAGAGAGAGAGAGAGAGAGAGAGAGAGAGAGAGAGAAGAGAGAGAGAGAATCGAGATTGAGATGAGTTTAGAGAGGGAGTACACAATAACATGCTTTTTTGTACATCCAGCCCTCTGGACAAATATTTACAAGATAAAAGTAGAGAAAAAGGAAAAGAGAGAGCAATATAAAGATGCAAA
>CM065709.1:35572444-35574944 GCA_017654935.2 Phymorhynchus buccinoides
ACTCATCTACTGCGATGGTGAATTAAGATGAAAGGGTGGAACTAGATGGATAGTGAGAGAAAGGGGGGGAGAGAGAGAGGGAGAGAGAGAGGGAGAGAGAGAGAGAGAGAGAGAGAGAGAGAGAGAGAGAGAGAGAGAGAGAGAGAGAGAGAGAGAACGGAGAGAGAGAGAGAGAGAGAGAGAACGGGGGGGAGAGAGAGAGAGAGAGAGAGAGAGAGAGAGAGAGAGAGAGAGAGAGAGAGAGAGAGAGAGAGAGAGAGAGAGAGAGAGAGAGAGAGAGAGAGAGAGAGAGAGAGAGAGAGAGAGAGAGAGACGAGAGAGAGAGAGAGAGAGAGAGAGAAATACGAAATACGAATGTTTTATTGAGGGTAAAAAGGATAAGCTACAATAGCTTTGCACCTGGCCCTCTCACTCACACACTCACACCATGCATCAGGCAAAGAAAAATTGACATAACAACAATCATATAGACAGACATAAGAGAGAAAGAGAGAGAGAGAGAGAGAGAGAGAGAGAGAGAGAGAGAGAGAGAGAGAGAGAGAGAGAGAGAGAGAGAGAGAGAGAGATAAAGAGAGAGAGAGAGAGAGAGAGAGAGAGAGAGAGAGAGAGAGAGAGAGAGAGAGAGAGAGAGAGAGAGAGAGAGAGAGAGAGAGAGAGAGAGAGAGAGGGGGGGGGTGGGTCGTTGGGGTATACAGGGCTAAAAGATTGACAGGCAGAGACAGAAAATGAAACAGAGAGAGGAGAAATAGAGACAGAGACACATGCATGTATAATTATATACTGTTAAATGTTCCTTCTTGTTCCTCTTATTCTTGTTGTTTTCCTTGTTCTGGACATCAGACCTGTTTACCCCCTACGCAAGTCTTGAGTAGTCTGGATAGCTGAAATGAGTAGTTTGGGTGTGAAATGAGTAGTCCTCGTCATTAAACCATCAAATAATGTTCACTAAAAATGAGGAATTAGAGGAATTAGAGCAATATTTTCAATTTTGATAAGTAGTAGATGTCCAAATTGAGTAGAATACTACTCGAAGAGCACAGTAAACAAGTCTGTCTTGTTATTTCGCCTTTCAATGGATGTTCTTCTTGTTCTCCTTTTCAGTTGCTTCTTCTTCTTGAGCTTCCGTTTAGCTTAAAGACCCACCACGTCACGTGTCAAAATCACGGTTTTCACGCGTGTTCCCTCTTCTAGCTGGCACTAAATCTTGATCAATCTTCCTAGCATAAGAGGGAATGTGACACGTGACGTGGGGGGTCTTTAAACAGCATTTCATTTCTCAAAGTCACAAATGAAAATCAACAATGATCATTAGATAGGGCAACAAGAAAACTTATGTAAAGCCCTATCTTAAAGAAAAAAGTGCACAGACAATAACAGTGACGGCCGGCCAAGCAGAGTAATGAAGCGCTATCTTAATTTCCAAATATGTTTTATATATTAATGTAATAAACGTACAAGAATTGAAGAAGAAAAAACAACCACACCATTAAACTTTCCTCTTATATATATAGTGCTTTAATAAAACTTTGTTTGTGTCCAATGTATAAGTTTGTGAACCTAAGAGAGAAACTCAATAACTTTAATTTTAACTTTACGATTTGTCCTGTGTTCTGAAAAGAATAAAAAGAAAATAATGTGCTGATTTACTTTTTCTCCCAATGGGGGAGATAGACAATGCCTATGCAAAGACAGCTGTTTCGTCTTTCAGAAAGACTCTTCAGTCTGCATATCGGCCTGCAAAGAATGTCCACAGTGAACATTCAAACTGAGCTAGAAAACTTTCTCCAAGAGAAAATGTAAAACATAGACAATCGAAGAAAAAAACCCAGTAAGAAGAACATAAAAAGGTAACGATATTAAATGAATCTGTTTTTATATTAATGAATGTTTAAACAAATGTGGTGCGCAATGGAGATCAGTCTCAGCTTACAAGGTAACAAACTCTTATATACACAAAGAAAAAAGTTAAGCACCCCTTAGCTATTACAAGGCTACCATTATTCCGTTATAAGCAGGATTCAAGCAGTCATACAGGCACAGGGAGGAAACACACGCTACTGAACTTTGATTTGCCAAATGAGTTTTGGACACTCCTCGTGACGTTTTCCCACAATAATTAACTTTTCAGATAGCCAGATGAAATTGCTACATTGATAATTAAACATGGTACTTTTTAATTTGAACATGACAACCCTTTTTGCTTCAGAATATCAGAATTTGTAAAACCATACATTAAATTATGCGTTTTCTTATAGTCAGATAGTCAAACTTTCATTTACCAATCAATGTTGTTTCATTCTGTATTGATTATTTGCAATAAATCTCGATTTCATCTCATCTACAGCAAAAACGTGGTGGGGTGCTTAACTTTCTTCTTTGTGCATATGTCCGCAGAACAATAATATGCAACATACAAAAATGTCGTTCCATGAGCTTCCTAATCTTCTCCTCCTCTTTGCCTTATTCTTGTTTCAGCTTTTTCTTGTCTTCTTCTTGTATA
>CM065709.1:35579944-35582444 GCA_017654935.2 Phymorhynchus buccinoides
CTAAAAGGACAGGAGACGGATCGCATATCATGGTCTGAAATGGAGTTTGTCACCAGTGGCAAAGTTTAAAGGTGGACCCTGACGGATGAGTGTTTGCAAGAAACACGTCGAGATCACCAGAAAGACAGCCTTTTCAAGGATCAGAACACTCACTTTGCTCTGGTTTCCTTGAAATTAAGCCGTCAAAACGGCGATTCCTCCTTGCCGGAGATGCTGGATAGAGTAGCCATTTTGGATGGGGTGGGTGAAGGTCACTCGTGGTTGAAGCGTTTTCTTTTTTTGTCGTGCAGTAAAAAAAAAAAGGAGTTGTTTCCTTTGTTGTGAGCGAAACTCCTTTAAATAATATGCATCCTTTTTTTTAAGAAGAAAAAAAGGCTTGTATTGCGAAACTTTCCTGCAAACGATTAGGCCTAAATGCAGGCGGCCATTACAAAAGAGACGACACACGCCTTCTCTTTGGGTGAAAGAATGTGACTTCCAGCACCTCCGCCAAGGAGGAATTGCCGATTCGACGGCTTGATTTCTAGGAAATCAGAGCAAAGTGAGTGTTGCAATCTCTGTAACGGGTGTTTTCCTGGTGATCTAGACGTGTTTCGTACCCAAAAAAAACCCGTCAGGGTGGCCCTTTAAGAAAAGTTAAGGACAAGGCCCATTAACCGTGTGTAAACTTTGAAATACATCCTGGAACAGTGGGCCCACAACAATGTAAAGAAAGCAAAACTGAACTATATGTAGTAAAACAGATCATTTACGCATTGGACTGTAGATGGGAAGTATTGGTTTTCTTAGTGAGTCTATAGCACTGTTGCGAAATGAAAACGGAAGTAACAGACGAGTTCTGTGCCCGTTAGGACGCTTAGTTCCGGTTAGAAAATGCTGTAAACACGGCATGGCTGCTCCGTAATTGTAATGGAGGGGTGTTTAATTGCTCAGTTATCAGTTTGTAGATTTAATAATATTAAGTCCTGTTTCATGTTTCTTTCTTAAAGTGTTTACATTCGTTGACTATAAACAGTTATGTTCTTATTTGTTTACTTGAGGCGACCACATTAATACCCTAAGACTTGAAGACAAGAACAAAATATAGTTGTTGTTTAAGGTAGGTAACTTCCGTTTTTTAATTCTATTTTTGAACCGGAACTACCCCAAACCGACTTCAAAACGAGACAGTAGAGAAAGATAACCCCAAAAGACCGAATTATGAGACAGTGCTATAGTATGATAGTTGTTCGGTTGTGTGTCTGTGTGTATGTGTGTGTGTGTTGCGTTTAAAAACCCACCACGTCACGTGTCAAAATCACGGTTTTCACGTGTTTTTCCTCTTACCTTCCAAGCATAAGAGGGAATGTGACACGTGACGTGGGGGGTCTTTAACACACACACACACCTGGGTGCAAATGTTCGCAAATAGCTAAGGAACATAATGTCGCGGTTTGCGCGTGTGACCTTTCATTAATGAGGCTTTATGCTACTCCTTGCAGACACGAAAGGGCGATAATTTTAGGCCCGAAATGCCGATGTCCCCTGGTGACGAGTCAGGAGCAGATCATTTTCTGTGGCTATATATTACTAGTTCCTGACAGGCAAGGGCGATAAACTTAAGTAGGGGGCATTCGCATCTCAGGTCAAGCAAGAGACAGGGGCAGAGAATTTTCGGTTTACAGCCTTAATGGTAGGATAAACGCCTTGTGTTTGTCCTCCTTCTTCATGGGGAACAATCCAATTTTGTGGTTAAAACACACATTCCATTTTTTTTTCCCCGAAAATCGTCTACTGCACCTGTACTTTTACTTTTTGTCTCCTATTTCCAAAACCGTTCATCCAATCTTACTAATATTTCACGACTTTCTTAACCAAATATTCGAGCATGTGCAGCCAAAATACAGCGCATTTTTGTTGAAAAGCAAACCAGTAAATGCATAACGAAATCGTTGCATAAAGCTTCTGTTGCAGTCCCGTTCCAGTGAATCAAAATGGCAGCCCCTTCAACTTCGTCCTTCTATGGAGTATTGGACCATTCGTCGTCAACGGACAATGGCGGACACGGCCAATCAAACGACACAGACGCCCCTCAAGAATCCAGCCCTTATGACGTCATCGCTAATTACGTCAGAATCGTCGGCAACCCGGTCATCTTCACGCTGGGAATCTTCGGAAACGTCATGACCATCGTCATCGGCAGAAGAATGACGTCATCGGGGGAGTCCGTCATCCAGTACTACTTCACGGGACTGGCCATCTTCGATCTGACGTTTCTCTTGTCCGTGACAATGCCCGGGTGGTTGAAGATCACCTTCCGCTATTACTTGGACATCGTGAACACTCCGGTTTGTAAGCTTACAATATGGTTGAGTACAATGTCTGGAACGATCAGCGCCTGGTTCCTGGTGAGCTTAACCCTCCACCGAGCTCTATCCGTGGTGTGGCCGCACCGTGTCAACGTACTGTGCACGCGTCGCATCGTTCTCTCTCTCTTAATCGGGATCGCGCTAGTTCTCGC
>CM065709.1:35587444-35589944 GCA_017654935.2 Phymorhynchus buccinoides
ACACACACACACGCACCCTCCTCCGCCCTCTCTCTCTCCTCTCTCTCTCCTCTCTCTCTCTCTCTCTCTCTCTCTCTCTCTCTCTCTCTCCTCTCTCTCTCTCTCTCTCTCTCCCCCTATCTCTCACACAGTCACACACACACACACACATATACACACACACACACACACACACACACACACACACACACACACACACACACACAAACACACACACACACACACACACACACATACACACACACACACATACAACACAAATGATAAACACACACAGAGCACATACTAAGAAAACTGAAGCAAAGTAACCATAAGCCGTTTAACCAGAGATTTTTTACGAGTACCGTAAAATGTCCCTGGTTTAACACACATTACATCTCTACCACAATACCACAAGAGCATGACACAACAGAAAACAGACAATAAACCACCAACGAGAGCAATAAAAGAACAATCTTTCCATTTTCCTTTCTTTCTCTGCGACTTACAATTAACATGTACTTCTCTTTCAATCGTTTCTTCCATGTTCAGTGAACAAAACTGCTTTGTCACTGCGACTTACAACAACACAAAGAGTAGCTTAAAGATACAACACAACAAAAGGATGCTGTCATTAATGTCACCCAACACCACGAAAGGGACATTAAGTGTCAAACCGACCATGCTGAGAATATTATACAGTTGAAAACGTCAGTCACTGCTCTTTCTAATGATAAAAAACCATTCTTGTACCTTTGTCCGTTCCAGAGTTATGAGCATTGAAATTTAGTAGGGTGAGCGTCGGCCATTTTGAGAAAACACAGTCTAAAGTCTATAGCCCAGGGCCTGTATTCACGTTGAGATAGCATGAGACTTAGCATGATGCTAACTTAGAAGCTCTTCCAATGTCCTATAGGATTTAATAGGACTTTTGGAAGAGCTTCTAAGTTAGCATGATGCTAAGTCTCATGCTATCTCAACGTGAATACAGGCCCAGGTGTAGAAAATGCATTGACCTACTTGTTTTAAAACACTTATAAGACCATTTAGAGAGCATATTAAAGATTTTCCTTTATCAATATGAAAGATAAGATGTTAGAGAACACAAAAATACCCATAACTCAAAATTGACAAAACAATTACATTGTTGACTTCGCAAGCCTGTTGTGAGAAACTAGCCCAGCGACTTAATGTCCCTTTCGTGGTGCTGGGTCACAAATTGTTACTTCACGTGCTTCAGACGCTCTGTTAAAAGGTCACAGAGATAGTCACGGGGACAGTCAGCTTACCCGGGGTTCCCTTTCACACGAGGGAACGTTCGTAGCCGTTCGCGCAATTCGGCAAAAAAAAACGGTCCTAAGAAACAAATTCGTTTGCCAGTAGTTTGCGTAACGTTTTGTTCTCCCCACAGACCAAGCACGAGGCGAACTATCCGGAAATATCACGTGACTTGTACGGGGTTAATATATTTCTTGTTGTTGATTGGCCCATTAAAGTTTGGTTAAGATACAAATTAAAAAGTGACCAATCAGACAAGAGCTTGCAAAAAATGTTTTATCCCAAAACGTTTTGTCAAGTCGTTTCTTAGACCCCTTTTGGCGTAACAGTTATTCGCGCGAATAGCGACGTCTAGAGTGAAACTTGGCCCTGATAATTCGTTACATAACACAGGTTGTTTGGTGTTTTTTTAATAGATTTTAGCTGTAGTCTACTTGTCTATTATAATGTGTTTCAGAGCTACGTGTGCTGTTTTTTCCTTTGTAATAATGTTTTGATTTGTGCTCTCTCTCTCTCTCTCTCTCTCTCTCTCTCTCTCTCTCTCTCTCTCTCTCTCTCTCTCTCTCTCTCCTCTCTCTCTCTCTCTCTCTCTCTCTCTCTCTTTGTTCTCTCTCTCTCTCTCTCTTCTCTCTCTCTCTCTCTCTCTCTCTCTCTCTCTCTCTCTCTCTCTCTCTCTCTCTCTCTTTTCTCTCTCTCTCTCTCTCTCTCTCTCTCTCTCTCTCTCTCTCTTCTCTCTCTCTCTCTCTCTCTCTCTCCTCTCCTCTCTCTCTCTCTTATTTCTTGTTCTTTCTCCTCTCTCTCTCTCTCTCTCTCTCTCTCTCCTCTCTCTCTCTCTCTCTCTCTCTCTCTCTCTCTCTCTCTCTCTCTCTCTCTCTCTCTCTCTCTCTCTCTCTCTCTCTCTCTCTTTGTTTCTTTCTCTTTTCCTCTCTCTCTCTCTCTCTCTCTCTCTCTCTCTCTCTCTCTCTCTCTCTCTCTCTCTCTTCTCTTCTCTCTCTCTCTCTCTCTCTGGACCTCTCTCTCTCTCTCTCTGTATCTAGATTTAGACTTGGTGTGTCAGCTTTGCACACTCCACAAATATCGTTATTCAAGAAATGTTGGTCTCTCTGATTGTCCATTTTGCAAAGGTTCGCCTGAAACTGAAATACATTTTGTATTAATTTGCCCCAAATATGTAATACTTAGACAAAAGTTGATCCCTAAAAAATATTACAATCATCCTTCTGCTTTTAGGTTAGCTATGCTG
>CM065709.1:35604944-35617444 GCA_017654935.2 Phymorhynchus buccinoides
ACAAGGCGTATTCAGGGTCGCAAGCATGAGAGGCATATAAAGTACAATGTTGCCGAGGAAAAAAAAATTGACTGTAGTGGGGGGGAGGGGGGGGGGTCTGGTGGGATGGGGGGGGGAATAATTATAGCCCTTGGCGTTGATTTTAACAACCGATTGTATCAAATTGGAGAAACAGTGACTATTACAGGAAACAGATATAAAACAGATAGGGTGGGAAAAAACAGACCTTGAGATGCGTTGAGATGGGAGCGGGTTGGTCCCTAGGCATTTTATCAGTCACCTCTTTTCTTCTTCTTCTTCTTCTTCTTTTTCTGCGTTCCCAGGGCCATATGGCCATAATGGGTAAGGTACGTAGTTGTCCCGGTTTTCAGTTTTCACTGGTCTCCCCGCTGCGTACAGCCGATATATTCCGATTTCGGAGGAGCTCAAAGGAGAAACAAATATCTGGAAGATTGTTTTGAAAAAAAGGGCAGGAGAATGGGACCAATAAGTCAGAAAGATAGTAGATGATAGAAAGCAAAGGGAAAAGGCAGAGTCAAAGAGAGTGGCAGATTACAGGAAATTACTAGCACAGAACTATGTTTACGAAAGACCCCCCAGTATACCCACGGGGAGGACTCTTTTCAATACCAGTCATTGAGAGATGAGGGGGAGGGGAGGGCGGGGGAGAGAGAGGGGAGGCGGGGGGAGGGGGAGCAGAACTAATTGATAACTGATCTTAGAAACTAACCGGAGAAGGAAAAAAATTGTACAATAAATACAGCACACAAAAACACGTTGCAAATTAAAGTGCAGCTAGTTTAGGAAAACAAAAGAAAGAAAGGAGGTGGGTACCCAGAAAACAATAGGGGTGGTGGGGATGAGTGCTTGTACAATTCATGACAGGGGCGGACAAAATAATTCGTAACGGGGGGGGGGGGGGGGGGGGGGGTCCGAGGGGAGTCTAGGGTCCTGTGTTAGGTCCTGTGTTAACTCATTCGCATCGAAACGATTTTGAATGTTTTTTTTAAACCTCACAAAATTAATCACTCCAGCCATACACACAAGCAAAACATACATAAACAAAAGGTGAAATGAAGGAAGATTACAGGTTTTGACTTCAGGTTTAGACACAGGGAAGTGGTAGATCAGACTTTTTTTTATATATAGACTTTATATAGGAAAACTCTCTACACCAATCGGTTCCCCACAACAAACCACTACAAAAGCAAAGTCAGAGGCAAAATTGTGGTCTAAGGGAGCGAAAGCAAGTTTAGAAGAGACCAAGGTATGGCGTGCACACAGATTTACTGCCCTTGAATCAAAAGCATCAAATTGACAGTTACCTATTAATTCCGGACATATATGTCTGGAACGACTTGAATGAGTTAAGATGTAGTGGCCTTGAGGGGGTCCAGGGGGTGACGCCCCCCGGAGAATTATACAAATTGGTTATTATTAAAGAACAAATTGAGCCATTTTACTTTTCACACTTGTGGCAAAAGTGGGGGGGTCCGGAAACAACCCTGGAAAACCCTGGAAACCCCCTTCAGATCCGCCCATGCATGCGAAAAGGGAGACATGGGGGGGGGGTGGTGTGAGGGGGGGTGAGGGGTTGGGGGTGGTGTGAGGGAGGGGTGGGGGTGGGGGGTTTTTGTAGAACTGCGTGAAGACAAGGAAATGGGGAAAAGGTTAGGGTAGAGGGTTACGCAATCAGTAAAAAAAGGGCAACGATTTAATGCTCCCAAAAAAAGAAGATTTTGACCCCCAAAAAACACAGATGCTTGTGGCAAAAGAAAAGACCATCTATAACCCTAACCCTATCCCTAACCCTCCCTCCCTAACCACGGAAAGAAACCAAGAAATAGAGCAAGGGGGGGGTGTAAATCTACATATTTTGCCGATAAAATCGATGTACAAAGCCATGCACTTATACTATTTTTTTGCTGGAACCATTCCTTTTTTTGGTTGATAAATTTTAAGTCGTAAGACAAAAAAAAAACCTCACAACAATGCATGCCTGGACACCCCCTTCAGATCCGCCCCTGTATGAGAAGAGGGGGCAATGGGGGGTGGGGGTGAGGGGGGGTGTTGGGGGGGGAGGGGGGTTGAAGAAATGCGTGAGACAAAAAGGAAATGGGCAAAAAAGGTTAGGGCAGAGGGTTACTCAATCAGTTAAAAGCCTCAAAACAATGCATGTCAACTGTACAAACAGGGTTGAATTTCTCTACACGACGGTCGCAGCGCGCATAACTGATACGCCAAAAGGGGTCTAAGAAACGTTTTAGAAAACGTTTGCGGAAACAAATATTACAAGCTCTTGTCGGGTTGGTCCACACAAAAAGTATTATTTTAACCAAACTTTAATGGACCAATCAACAACTAGAAATGTATTCACCCCCTACAAGTCACGTGATAGTTCCGGGTAGTTTGCCGCTTGCTCGCTTGCTGGGAAGAACAAAACGCCACGCGAAAACTATCGGCAAACGAAGGGTGTTTCTTAGACCGGTTTTTTGCCGATCTGAGCGAGCGCAACGTAACGTAGCGTTAGCCCTTGTGAAACGGACCCCAGGTCTTTCGTGAATAACATGGTAAAAGTACCATCGATCAAGTTATTGAAGTAGGCAGCGAGAAAGAAAGAAAAACAAGAAACGCAAAAGGTAGGAGAGTTGTTTTGACTAGAATCAACACCGCAACCTGTGTTCAAACAGTGGATCCAAAAGACTGAACGCTTGCATTTTGGCAGAATGGGGGGTGGGGGTGGGGGGCTGTACATCAAAAACAATACTGTGAAAGGTTGGCGGGGGGGGGGGGGGGGGGGGGGGCAGAAAGGGGGAGCCGGGGGGGGGGGGGAGGGGGGGGGGGGGGGGAGGGCAGGGAGGGACGGAGGGTGGGGGGGAGCGGGAGGGGGAGAAAACCCAACGAGGCCTTGAAGAAAAAGAATTTTGAAAGCTGACACCGGAAAGCGTTGTGGACAGTTATTTTCAAATCGTTTTCTTTCTTATAGGATTGTCATGTTGGGGACACATGTTTGTTAACACAGAGAGAGGGGGGAGAATGAGAGAGAGAGAGAGAGAGAGAGCGAGAGAGAGAGAGAGAGAGATGAGAGAGAGAGAGAGAGACAGAGAGAGAGAGAAAGAGAGACAGACAGACAGAGAGAGAGAGAGAGAGAGAGAGAGAGACATGGACACAATGAAGTCTGAAGTGAGAGAAGAGAGGATTAGGCCTCTCTGCCCATGGCTACTGGACGATCATGATATTCGGCGAGAAGGAGGAGCGATAGAGAGAGAGAAGAGAGAGACGAGAGAGCAAGAGAGAGGAGAGAGACGAAAGAGAGAGAGAGAGAGAGAGAGGGAGAGAGAGAGAAGGGAGAAGAGAGAGTAGAGAGAGGAAGACAGAGGACCACAGTGGAGTTAGTGAAATTCTGAAGTTTTGTTCTTTAATTGATTAGGCCTCTCTCTGCCTGTATCGAATGCTTTTTTTTTTTTTTATCAACATCAAAAATAAAATGAGAGAGATGAGAGACAGAGAGAACAGAGACAGAGAGAGAAGAGAGAGACAGAGAGAATAAAGGGGGGGACAGACCCCAGTGACAGTTTGACAAACTTCAGAGAGAGAGAAACGACAGTGACACTTCCTTTTTTCTTTCTCTTCTTCTTCTTCTTTTCTTCTTTCTTCTTCTTCTTCTTCTTTCTGCTTCGGGCGAGCCCGCCAGTTTCCTGTCAATTATGAAGCGCAGTCTGTAGTCATGCTGCCGTTAATGCGCCTAATCACAGAAATACTAGTTAGCCCAGCAAGTCCGACTTCAGACTTCTGGAGGAAGGAAATGCACCTTTTTGAAAAGTGTTTCCTGGAAAAAAAAAGGCAAGGGAGAAAGTCGGGGAACACGGTGACCCGGTAAAGGGCAGACAGGTAGTAGATGACAGTAAGCAAAGGGAAAAGGCAGAGTCACCGAGATTGTAAAAATTATAGGAAACTACAAGCACAGAACTTCCAGAAGGTGGGGGGAACTGTTTTTTATACAAAACTAGGTTCAGGCCACCATCCCCTGCATTTTTCTCGGTTAATTCCATTTTTCCCGTTTTTGCCTTTCTTACCAAACATAAAGCTGTATTTTATTAACCTTTTTAGCTAATAACCTTTTTTTTACCCTAATAACCCTAGGCCATTTTCTAAAATTGGGAATACTAACCCTATCCCTAACCCTAAAAGGCCATTAATCTAATAGGACCACCCCCCCCCCCCCCCCCCCCCCCCCCCCCCCCCCCCCCCCCCCTATGTATTGCAGTACACGGCGCCATTTGTCACAGTCGTGGTTCATTGCGTTTTTCCCGTCTTATGGGGGTTAGGTTAGTTAGGGATAGGGTTAGTATTCCAAAAAAAAGGTTATTAGCTAAAAAGGTTAATAAAATACATCTTTATGTTTGGTAAGAAAGGCAAACACGGAAAAATGCAATTAACCAAGAAATTGCAGGGAGGGGTGGCACATCTTTACCTTGACCCAAAACTAATACCCCCAGTATCCACACGTGGGAGTATTTCATTATAAAGCACCACCGGTCTTTAGTGAAGCATAGGCTACAAAGCAAAACAAAACACAGTACACGAAGAACAACCTGGGTCGCGTTTCTCTAGATAACGGTCGCCGCGCGAATAACGCTTACGCCAAAAACGGGGGGGGCCTAAGAAACACTTTTTAGAACACGTTTGCGAAAGAATATTACAAGCTCTTGGCTGATTGGTCAATTTAAAAACAAAATTAAAACAAACTTTAGTGGACCAATCAACAAAAAGAAACGTATTCGGATTCTGCGACTTGAACAAACCGGGGTGTAGCTGCGAATTGGGATTCGGAACGAGCGGCGTGGGAGCAACGCCACTGTACGGCCCAGAAGATGGGACAGCAAAAAAAAAAACAAGAAAAAAACCCGTATTCACACCCCCTACTAATCCCGGATAGTTCGCCGTTTGCTCGGTGTTTGGCAAGAACAAAACGATGGCTTGGAGTCAAAACGGACTATCTTTATAGATAGTGCATTGACGTATTATTGAACATATTGTGAAAACTAATAACTTATTTTTATTATAAAAAAAGACTGCATCAATATAAACAGCATAATCCCCATTTTATATTATTTGCAGTATTTCTTAATACAAGTTCTTAGTTTTTGCAATAACATCAATAATATTAAGTCAATGGACTATCTAAAGATAGTCTGTTTTGACTCTAAGCCATCGAAATTAAAACGCCACGCGAACTATCCGCAAACGAAGGGTGTTTCTTAGACCATTTTCGCCGATTTGAGCGAGCGCAACGCGTGTGAAGCACTAAGCGAAACTGCAAACCGGTGCAGCTAAGCCATGAAACCATGTTGTTGCCCAAACGTTCTACGAAAGCCTCTTGAGCCTTTAATTGTTTCATAGCATTTTGTAACAATGGGGGTGCAATAATCTACACGTTGCAAGCCAGTAAGCTTCATATAATAACAACAACAGCAGATCCTGTAGATTGATTCACGAGAAGTTTATGCATAATGAAGATTCGTGGTTCATACAGTGGAAGCATGGGAAATGTTATGACATTTTGGTTTGTAAGGAAATTACCGTGTTTTAACTTTTAGACGTAAAATGGATTGCTTTCCTCTGCAATAAACTTGTATCAATCCGATTGTATCATGTCGATTTGTAAACTTGTATCATTCCGATTGCATCATGTCGATTTGTAAACTTGTATCATTCCATATATTGATCGACCATCCCTCAACAACGCGCGCGCGTGTGTGTACATGTGTGTGTGTGTATCTGTATGTGTGTGAGCGAGTGTGTGTGTGTGTGTGTGTGTGTGTGTGTGTGTGTGTGTGTGTGTGTATGCATTGTGTGAGCGAGAGTGTGTATCTGTATGTGTGTGAGCGAGTGTGTGTGTGTGTGTGTGTGTGTGTGTGTGTGTGTGTGTGTGTGTGTGTGTGTGTGTGTGTGTGTATGTGTGTGTGTGTGTGTGTGTAGTGTGCGTGTGTGCGTGCGTGTGTTGTGCGAGCCCGCTTGTGCGTGTGCGTGCGAGCACACGTGTTCGTGTGTGTGGGAGCGCGCGTGTGCGTGTGTGTGCGAGCGCGCGTGTGTGCGTGTGCGTGCGTGTGTGTGCGAGCACGTGCGTGAGTGCGCGTGTGTGTGAGCATGTGCGTGTGTGCGTGTGTGTGCGAGCACGTGCGTGCGTGCGTGTGTGTAGTGTGTGTTTGTGTGCACTGGCACCGGTATTTAGTATTATTATTATTCTTGTTGTGCGTTCCCAGACCATATGGCCATAATGGGTAAGGTACATATGTGTCCAGTTTTCAGTTTTCACTGGTCTCCCCGCTGCGTACAGCCGACACATTCCGATTTCGGAGGAGCTCAAAGGATAAAACGTTTTTGGAAGAATTGTGTTTTAAAAAAGACAGGAGAATGGGCCAATAAGTCAGAAAGATAGTAGATGATAGAAAGCAAAGGGAAAAGGCAGAGTCAAAGAGAGTGGCAGATCAGAGGAAGTTACAACGACAGAATTTCCAGAAGGTGGGGGAAAGACCCCCCGGGGAGATATATTTTCTAGTAGGTGGGAATAGCAAAGGAAAGTCATACTCGGGCATAACAGACTTACTTACACACATTGCGTTGGGGTCAAGGAATGGAAAGCATAATAGATTACTAACACAGCACTACACTCATTTGCATCTTAGTGTCCAGCCTATCCCTCTGGAATAGCAACTGGAAACACATACCCTGGCATGACAGACTTACTGTTTCTTTACTATGTTACACCCAATCCGTGAAACTGCCTATTTCATGAAAAGGGCAAAATGCTTTGCCCAATTTATGAAATGGACAATGTATATCACGTTTTTGAATCCCCATTCACACAGGTATTGATTAAGATTGATTCAATTGTATCACACTTTTCTACATTGTATGTGCACCCCTATCCTGCCCCCCAACTCGACCAGATGCTAAGCTGGGGCATGCCTGAGCCACATGTTGAATCGAACGTTTTTTATGAAATTAAGTCTGAATAAAATAATGTTAACTCATTTACAGATGATATTTTTCATTCGTTTTAACCAATTCTTGATCTATGTGTGCTAATGAACGAAAACTATTTTTACCAACCGCGATCGTAGAGAGCGGATTGGTAATGTTTTCACTCGTGTCTGAGGCGGACGGACGGACTATGTATACATGTATGTTTGTATGTTTGTATGTATCCTCTCTAGCGTTAGAACGGATGGACTTAGGGTACTCAAATTTTGCATGCGGGTAGGTAGTAGGACGATCTAGGCCACGTTCGATAATGAAGGTTATGGGTCAAAGGTGAAGGTCACTGAAGCCGAATAACGCTGCCGCGCGGTATTCTCTAGCGTTTGAACGGATGCACTTAGGGTGCTCAAATATTGCATGCGGGTAGGTAGTAGGACGATCTAGGCCAAGTTCAATAATGAAGATTATGGGTCAAAGGTCAAGGTCACTGGAGACGAATTAACGCTGCCGCGCGGTTGGTGATTCATATTTCTGTTCTCAATTGCAAGTTATACATTGGCTATTTCACGAACTGAGCAAACCATTTTGCCCATTTCATGAAATGGGCAATTTCATGGATTGGGCGTACCAACTACATTACATTGAGGTCAAGGAATGGAAAGCACGGACTAGTAGCACTGTACTCATTTTCATCTAATTTATCTTATCTGAGTGCTGCTGTGGTAGTACGTATTCCTAGCGTGAAGCTAAGTCCCTGGTCTGAAGGCCATTTTGCTGAGGGTCTTGACGACACAGTTATGTCCCCTATCATCGCCCCATCATCACCTCTTGCAGGTGAGAACATGAGTGATCGAGATAGCAGAGAGAGGGGGGAGTGAGTGAGAGATTTGGGGGGCACAGAGAGAGAGACTGAAGACTGAAAAACTTTATTACATAAGGATTAAGATTTTGGGCTGGGCCCATTCTTCCAATCTGTCCTTGGAACGAAAACTAGACTAATATAAACAATTAGGACAACATATATAAGCATGTATGATGAAGCAAGGCATCAAAGAAAAGAACAATGGAGAATGGAATATTCAAATAATTAACACAGAGAGAGAGATAGAGAGAGATAGAGAGAGAGAGAGAGAGAGAGAGAGAGAGAGATGAGAGGAGAGAGACGAATCTGAGAGAGAGAGAAAGAAAAAAAAAAGAGAGAGAGAGACAGAGAGAGACAGAGACAGAGAGACAGAGAGAGACTGAAACTGGAAAAAAAACTTTATTAATCAATCAATCAATCAATAACTTTAATGATCCCTGGGGAAATTACAAAGCACATTCACAGGCTCGATAAACAAACAATACTAAAACATACATTATATATAACTCAAACATCACAGAGGGAAACAGCAAAAACATTTAACATCGTCCAATGAATAAAATGTAGACATTGATTAAATTTACATATAAAATATTAGGACAGAGGAAAACAGTAAATACATTTAACATCGTCCAATGAATAAAATGTAAATATTGATTAAATTTACATTTAAGATATTAAGATCACACATACAAAAGATAAGATATTAAAGCAGTATGCATAAATCGAACATCACAAAGGAATTTATAAAACAAAAGCATACACCAGTGTCAGATAAATAAAAGGAAAACTGTATGATTAAAACATTATCCACGTCCCCACACCCTCCCTACACGCTCCTGCGTCCAACACATCCCCCCTAACCCACCCCCTTATAACGCAAGGATTTGAGATTTTAGGGCTAAGCCTGTTCTTCCAATAATTGTCATTGGGCCGAAAACAAGGGACTAACACACAGACAGAGAGTGAGTGAGAGACAGACACAGAGAGAGAGGGGAGACAGAGACAGAGAGACACACACAACAGACAGACAGACAGAGAGACCTGAGGCTGTAGGGGAGAGGGGGGGTCTCTTTTGCTGCTAGCTTCTTTCCCTTTCGGCTGTAGGTAAAGATGTGGCACCCCCCTTGCATTTCTCAGTTAATTCCATTTTTCCGTTATTGCCTAATCTTACCATACATAAAGCTGTATTTTATTAACAATTTTTAGTTAATAACTTTTTTGGGAATATTAACCCCATCCCTAACCCTAGGCCATTATCTAATAGGACACCCCCCACCCCCAAATCCCCCCCATCCCCCCCCACGTCCCACCCCCCCCCCCCCACTCTTATGTAATTGCAGTAACCACGGCGCCATTTTGTCACAGTCGTGGATTTCTTTGTCGGTGTTTTTCCGCCTTTTCTCTATATAAGAGGGGGGGGGGGGGGGGGGGGGTGGGGGAGGGGTAGGGTTAGGGTTAGGGTTAGGCCCTAACAGAGGGTTTATTATTCCAAAAAGGTTATTAGCTAAAAAAGGTTCATAAAATACAGCCTGATATGTTTGGACCCAAAGAGAGAGGAGAGAGAGAGACAGACAAACATAGACATAGCCAAACACACAGAGTATTTGCAAGACACAAACAAGGATAGGCACACGATACAAATGTGAAAGTAGGAGACCAGTCTATCAAACAATCTACTAGGGCAAAAACCTAAATCTTCCGAAGGAAGAATGTCCCCTCTCCCACCTCTCCTCCTCCTCCCTCCTCCTCCCTCCTCTTTTTCTTTCTCCTCCCCCTATTGGTAATTGTAACGTACGATAGTTTAGGGGCCCAATTACGATTTCAGGGATTGTAGCTGAATCATGTAGTAAAACGTCTCAAAATGTGAACGCGAACACAACCATTGCGTGCAGTCATAAGTTGGCTGGTTGTTCGTCGTCACACTCCTGTTCGGGGTTTCTCCGGGTTGATCTGGCTCAACCGATAACCCAGGGGGGGACCGAGTCTTGCATGGGAGGGTATATTGGGGGGGGGGGGGCGCAACGCCAGGCCTAGCCACACTGTATACGATTTGACTTCAATACGATACGATGGCGACGATGTCTGCGAGGCACGCAGATTCGGGTGAAAATACTTCCGTAGACCTAAAAGATAACTCCACTGTTTTCGGTCACTATACGCAGAACAGAACAGAACAGAACAGCTGTTTATTGCCTTAGAAGTAAAAAAAACAAAACAGACTTATTTGGCACAAAACAATAACAATTTAAACTGAAACGATTGCTTCTTATAATTTCAGATGTCAAAGAGGAAAACATGTCTATGGGCCTCTGCAACTAGGGTTATTAACCCCCTTGACAGTGTTTTACGAGAGATGAGTCACTTGTTGGTCAGTATCTGAAAAGGGCATTCGCTCTTGCAAAAGGCAGCCATTTAGTTGGCATCAAATAGGGTTATTGGCGGAGTTAACCCCTTGTTTGGTCAGTACTGAACTATCTTCCCCCACCCAGCAAGGGCATTCACTCTTGCAAAAGGTGTTCGTTGCAGACCCCAATAGCCATGATCTTTGTTTAGTAGGTCTATTGTTTTGGGCAGCGATTTAATGCTCCACAAAATAGATGAATTTGACCAAAAAAACAGATGCTTGTGGCAAAAGAAAAGACCATCTAACCCTAACCCTAAAACCACACCCCCTAACCCTATCCCTAAACCACGGAAAGAACCAAGAAATAGAGCAGGAGGGTGTAAATCTACATATTTGCCGAGAAAATCGATGTACAAAGCCATGCACTTATACCCTTTCTATTTTTTTGCTGGAACCATTCCTTTTTTGGGTTGATAAATATTAAGTCATTGTTTTGCTCTTTCTTTAAAACAATCGTAAATGAGTTTGGATTTACGCATGTTTTCCGCAATACGCGAATCACAACATAAGATATTTTACAAAAAATTCATATATTTCATCAGATTCGTGTACGGGGCACCACAAGCAGAGGCCTAGTGGACATAACTAGTAGCTTGTTTTATAGCAGCATGTAGGCCTACATTTGTATTGTTAAAAACAAATTCGGGACTTTACTGGTGTTGCACTGCCTCCGTGCGTGTTCGTGTGAATGTATGTATGTGTGTGTCAAGGTCAAAGTCAAAGTCAAAACTTTGATGGACCATTGAATAGGCATTGTGTGTGTGTGTGTGTGTATGTGTATGTGTATGTGCGTGTGCGTGTGTGTGTGCGTGTGCGTGTGCGTGTGCGCGTGCGTGCGTGCGCGTGCGTACGTGCGTGCGTGCGTGCGTGCGTGCGTGCGTGCGCGCGCGCGCGCGCGCGTGTGTGTGGTGCATATACGTGTGTGTGTATGTGTATCTGTGTATGTGTGTGTACTGTATATGTGTGTGGCGCACGTGTATGCTTGCACGCAAGTGAATGTGCGCGCACATAAACCTGGTTTATCGCAAACAGAGCTAAACAAAAGGTGGTATCGAATTTCCAAAAGATTCAATAAAAGCAAAATTAGGAATAACAGAAAGAAGAGAAAACAAGTGGGTAATGGAAACAATGTCATGCACGTGTACAATAATATGTTATGGTGCAGAACCAAACGGTTACCACTTAATTGCGCACGTAGGAAAATCACTCAATTGCGCATGTAGGAAAATCACTCGATTGCGCATGTAGGAAAATCACTCAATTGCGCATGTAGGAAAATCACTCGATTGCGCATGTAGGAAAATCACTCAATTGCGCATGTAGGAAAATCACTCAATTGCGCATGTTTCCCCCAATTGATGTATCTTAAACGTTAAACTGCAGAACACTAAAAAATCAAAACTACTAAAAAAGCTAGTTAAAATCTGTTTTGATTTGATTCAGCAATGTTTATCTCTATGTTCTGAAAACAAAACTCAATATATGCAAAACTTCTATTATGTCTAGCTTAAAACTAGAAAAGATAGTTAAAATCCGCTTACTGTATCTTTTTTAATTGAGCAATGTTTAGCTCTATTTTCTGAGGAACAAACCCTCTCAATTTATGCAAAACTTCTATTATGTCTAACTTTCTTGTGAACACATTTCAATCATTTTGAAGGGCGCAATTGATAACGACAACAGGCGCAATTGATAACTACAACAAGGGCAGTTGATAACTACAGCAGGCGCAGTTGATAACTACAACAGACGCAGACGCAGTTGATAACTACAACAGACGCAGTTGATAACTACAACGCAGTTGATAACTACAACATGCGGAATTGATAACTACAACAGTTGCGCAGTTGATAACTACAACAGACGGAATTGATAACTACAACAGTGTCATAACTACAACAGCGCAGTTGATAACTACAACAGACGCAGTTGATAACTACAACAGACGCAATTGATAACTACAACAGGCGCAGTTGATAACTACAACAGACGGAATTGATAACTACAACATGCGCAGTTGATAACTACAACATGCGCAGTTGATAACTACAACATGCACAATTGATAACTACAACATGCGCAGTTGATAACTACAACATGCGCAGTTGATAACTACAACAGACGGAATTGATAACTACAACAGGCGCAGTTGACAACTACAACAGGCGCAGTTGACAACTACAACAGGCGCAATTGATAACGAGAACAGGCGCAGTTGATAACAACAACAATTGCGCAATTGATAAC
>CM065709.1:35627444-35632444 GCA_017654935.2 Phymorhynchus buccinoides
AAACTGTCTGAGCGATCGAAGAAGAAGAAGATCAGTACAATGTCAGCCGTCATCTGAAGGCCCAGACACACTGCATACGCTTCGATTCATTACGATCCGATTTTGGCATTTGTGAGGCATGATTGACGTGAAGTTCTACTGTCTAAATAACTATGTACGTGTCACACAAAAACCTAACATTAGTCCAAGCCCTAAACTCAATCTAAAACCCTACCCCTATCTCTAGTCCTAATCCGAAACCAAATTTCTATCCCTAACCCTAGGGGACATAATAAGAGACGGGGGCACAATGAGGGTAACACATAGAGACGGGGGACATATAGAATCGGGGGTACATCGATACAGATCCAAGTACTACGACGGACAATGAGTAACAGATAAGGAGTAACAGAGACTGATAGTTTTCCAGGTAGAGATTTCCACTTCACTGTCTTGTGCAAGGGTTTCGAAAGTTTCACTGCGAGATAAACCACCACCCCAGTAGTTCTGTTGGGTGCCGTCCACTTCGCCTAAGCGCGTTTCGCCTACTCTTTGATGTACGTAATATGCCGCTTCATTTGCATTTATTGTGTCGGATGTGTCGTTTCGCCCACAATAAGTGTCTCGTTTCGCCCACCGCATCCCTAGCATTTGCCAGCACATAATGTGGTTATAAGTCTGGACTTTTTTGTCTGTGTTTGCTTACTTTTGAACAGGCTGTTTATATTAAACCAAGAGCATATCTCTCTCTCTCTCTCTCTCTCTCTCTCTCTCTCTCTCTCTCTCTCTCTCTCTCTCTCTCTCTCTCTCTCTCTCTCTCTCTCTCTCTCTCTCTCTCTCTCTCTCTCTCTCTCTCTCTCTCTCTCTCTCTCTCTCTCTCTCTCTCTCTCTCTCTCTCTCTCTCTCTCTCTCTCTCTCTCTCTCTCTCTCTCTCTCTCTCTCTCTCTCTCTCTCTCTCTCAAAGATAGACCTTTACAGCTTCTAAGTGTATCTTAATAATAGCAAACGACCATCGAAAGATTTTAAGAGTTCGGGGTTTTTTTCTACTGAAAATGAGACCATGCCGCCCTTGCACGGATTTAACTTAACTTTGTGAGGACAATCAAAGCAAAATGAGTACATAATCATTGGGGCAATCGTACACTTTACCTCGGAAGCATTACACATTGCTTCCAGTTTAGTATATGTCCTGTTTTAAGGGTGGTGTGTCATTATTTAGGCGAAACAAGACTACTTATCAGTTAGTCGATGAAACGTGAGTAGGCGAAACGCGCGTAGGCGAATAGAGGGGCACCGGTTCTGTTTGGTACAAAAATATTGAGGACTGTACGCCAGAAGATATTTTTCTCGAGTAAAATCCAGATAGAAGTATCACAAGGCAAAATAAAAAGGGTTGATACCTTGTGTTATAAAAACCAAACTTACCTTTAAGTGAACATTACCTTTAGTGGTCATTTCTTTCTTTCTTTGTTTTCATAGGTCTATAGCATACATACACCTCTTGTATTACTCTTGGTTTAAATGATTTTTTATTTTTCAAATGCACATTAAACAAATATTAAACAAACATATCGGCAACA
Organism: Phymorhynchus buccinoides; assembly: GCA_017654935.2. NCBI lineage: Eukaryota > Metazoa > Mollusca > Gastropoda > Neogastropoda > Raphitomidae > Phymorhynchus > Phymorhynchus buccinoides. Next base: position 35,629,004 of record CM065709.1, read on the forward strand.
ACAAGCTTAAAGCTTATACTGTGCCACTTTACTTCATATATATTTACTTCATCGTATTACTCTTGTATTTTATACATATACATCTGTATTGTTAAAAAATTCGGGACATTCCTGGTGTTGCACTGCCTCCGGGCATTGCCTACAGGATCGTTCCCACCATCTTTATATCTATTAATGCCCCATATGTGTCTGTTCCAGACCGGAGGACGCTAACTGAATTTTCATTAATTCATTCAGTGGTCATTTCTTAGGAATCTGCATCTGCATCCGTTACGTTGGCAGAAAACCAATTCTGGTGATTAATCACTACTCATCTTTCGTCTCTGATCTCCACAAATGTTCTGAGGAGTGAGGTCGATCCATATATAAACAGAGTGGTACTGGAAATCGAAATGTATCAATGTTAAACGATTTGAAAGAGAAAGAGGACAAAAATGAAACGTACGTGTCAGGCACAAACAGAAAGATGATCTCGATCACCTTATGATAATAATAATAATAATAATAATAATAATATAATAATAATAATAATAGTATTATAATAATAATAATAATAATAATAATAATATAATAATAATAAAAAATAATAACTAACATCTATTGAGCGCCATTTCTCTCTTGAGCTCAGTGTGCATCACAAATTATTAAAATGAATAAATAGATAGATCAGATTAGATCGATTATTATATGACCTGAACACAAGTATACGAGCAGACTTTTAAACTAAAGTTTATAGCTACGTATTATGGTTGAAAGGCCATCATGAGAGGCCACAGCAGACCTGGTTACCCCCTACATACACAAGTCTGGAGTAGTCTGGATAGCTGAAATGAGTAGTTGTGGTGCAAAATGTGTAGTTTTATTCATTAAAACCATCAAACACTGTTCGCTAAAAATGAGTAGCAATCAAGAATGAAAGAGCATTATCATCAATTTTGAAGAGTAGTAGATGTCCAAACTGAATAGAATACTACTCGAAAAGAGTAAACAGGTCTGCTAAAAACAACAACAGAGAGAGAGAGAGAGAGAGAGAGAGAGAGAGAGAGAGAGAGAGAGAGAGAGAGAGAGAGAGAGAGAGAGAGAGAGAGAGAGAGAGAGAGAGAGAGAGAGAGAGAGAGAGAGAGAGAGAGAGAGAGAGAGAGAGAGAGAGAGAGAGAGAGAGAGGAGAGAGAGAGAGAGAGAGAGAGAGAGAGAGAGAGAGAGAGAGAGAGAGAGAGAGAGAGAGAGAGAGTCACGCACATACACACGCGCACATACAAGATCACCTTAAAGACCCAACAGCTCACGTGTCAACATCACGTGTCAACATCACGTGTTTCCCCTCTTATTGCTGGTAAGAAATCTTGTTTTGACCAGGTTTGACTCCCATACAAATGTCCCCAAATCGAAAACGATACATCATTTTTAAAGAGCAGCCTCAACTTGAAGTTGTATGTGGGTCACAGCTATACCCAGAAAAAAACCCAAGGGACTTAATCGTGGTGCGTCGGTATGTCTTTAAGTACATCTTCCCCTATACTAAACCCAAGCCACAAAGAGAAAGGGGAAAAGAACCACCACCATCTCTTGTCCAACACATCCACAATGTTGAACACAAACAACAATACGTGGGGGGGGGGGGGAGTCACCGGTCCTCGTGGTAGCGGGTCGTAAAACCTATTTAACAATCCACGCGGAGGTCTCGCGCAGTGCTAATAAATCAATCATGGCCCCCTTCTCTCTCTCGTGCAGTAATAGTCATAAATCAATCATGACCTCGTGGAATCGACCCTCTATCAGGTTTATTACGTCTTCCTTTCCCTGCCTTTTCCCCAAGAGAGTAAAGTAAATGTGGACTGTGGTGGTCATTACAGACTGCAGTACAGACAGACGTGGGCCAGTCCGGTGTTGAGACAAATGTGACTCAGCACCACGAAAGGGACATTAAGTCGCAGGGCTAGTTTCTCACAACAGGCTTGCAAAGTCAAGCATCTCATTTTTGATCAATTTTGAGTTATGGGTATTTTCGTGCTCTCTAACATCTCATCTTTCATATTTATGAAGGACAATCTTTGTTAGTGTCTCTAAATACTCCTCCAAAAAGTGTTTTTAAAATGAGTAGGTCAAACCATGTTTTGCTAGAGTGAATGCCCTTGAGCATTGACCAAACAAGGGAATACCTCTCGCCAATAACCCAATTTGAGGCCACTAAATGGCTGCCTTTCACGAGAATGACTGCCCTTTTTAGTACTGACCAACAAGGGCTTCACTCTCACTGTCAAGGGAGTTAATAACCCTAGATGCAGTGGGCATTGCTACTACTTCATGACAGGCAAGGGCAATAATCTTATTAAGTAGGTGGCGTTCGCATCTCAGGGCACGAGACAGGGGCATAGAAGTTTCGGTATAAAACGTACTGCATGTAATAGCATACAGAATGTATGTTTACGGAATAATTACTGTGAAAAAGACACTAGTCATATATCAACCTTAGCTTTTGCTTGAGAAGCTGTAGAATATCCGGTTGTAGGGGAAGACGGGGTAAAAAGCGCATGGGCGGGTAAGAAGCCCACCCCAATTATCTCATGAAATAAAGAAAATTTCAGTCAAATTTGCCCATGAGACGAATGATAGACATTAACGCTCGTCTCATGGGCAAAATGAGACTGAAATTTGCTTCATTTCATGAGATAATTGGGGTGGGCTTCTTACCCGCCCATGCGCTTTTTACCCCGTCTTCCCCTAACTTTCCTATTATTGATTAATACTGTAGCCACACAATGAGGGCCAACAGTAAAGTAAGAGACAATAGTAATTATCATCAAAGCTTCAGATAGGGCCCGGGTCATTGACCCATACTGCTGGTGATTCGACCCCTCATTTCGTGCAACAAGGGTTCACCTAACCCATGAAGTCTGCAATTAAAATAAATGTAATACTACAGTGACACATTATTGGCCCATTATTTTGAACATTTACCCATAGTTTCCTATAATAAATTACCCATGAAGTTTGAAAACAACCTGAAGCTCAATTTAATATAACAGGTAAAAATATATTAAAAAATTAAACCAAGGATCTCCTTGAGACCAAAGTGCATGAGGTGTTTTTTTGGTGTGTTCAAAGTAAAAGAGAGAGATCAAACTACATGATGTGTTCAAGGTACAAGAGAGAAATCAAACTACATGATGTGTTCAAAGTAAAAGAGAGATCAAACTACATGATGTGTTCAAAGTAAGAGAGATCAAACTACATGATGTGTTCAAAGTAAAAGAGATCAAACTACATGATGGGGTTTTTTGCATTCAAAGTAAATGAGAGAAATAAATAAATTATTTTTTAAAAAAACACAAAAACTACATTATGTGTTTTTTATGTTCAAACAAAAAGTGAGATCAAACTACATGTTTTTTGTTGTTGTTCAAAGTAAAAGAGAGATAGATCAAACTTAAAATTTTTTTT
>CM065709.1:35637444-35677444 GCA_017654935.2 Phymorhynchus buccinoides
CCACCTGTTCCCCCGTCATTAAAGCTCCTCTCTCTTTATCTTCTCTCTCTTGCCATTAGGTCTGTTTCTGCTATATTCCATTTATGTTATCTGTGTGTGTTCGCGTTGTATTGCGTTTGTGTTTGAATGCGTTTTGAATGCTAACGTGTGTGTGCGCTTTGATTTGATTTGTATCAAGATTCAGCGCCGTATAAATACTGTATGTTGTTGTTGTTGTTGTGTGTGTGTGTGTGTGTGTGTGTGTGTGTGTGTGTGTTGTTGTTCTTGTTGTTGTTGTTGTCTTGGGGCTTTAGATCCTTACCACGCATTTGGTATCTGGGGACCAGCGCTAAAAAAGTTTAAAACTGTTGCCGTAAAGCCGCGTACACAGTGGACGCGGACATCCCATGCGCAATCCGTAAATAAGTAAAAGAAAGAAGGAAACAAATATACGTATTAGGGGAAATTCGGACACGTTCGTATATATTTTGTTCCCTTCTTTCTTTTACTCGTGGTATTCCGCGCGAACATCCGCGTGTATGTGTACACGGCCTTAATTAATTACAGATAATTCATTCACAGTAAATTAGAAAAAAAGAAAAAAGAAAAATAAGCACACTCTCTCTCTCTCTCTCTCTCTCTCTCTCTCTCTCTCTCTCTCTCGCTCTCTCTCTCTCTCTCTCTCTCTCTCTCTCTCTCTCTCTCTCTCTCTCTCTCTCTCTCTCTCTCTCTCTCTCTCTCTCACACACACACACACACACACACACACACACACACACACACACACTCTCTCTCTCTCTCTCTCTCTCTCTCTCTCTCTCTCTCTCTCTCTCTCTCTTTCTCTTTCTCATACACACGCGCGCGCGCGCGCGCGCGTCACGTACGCACGCATAAACACACGCACTAGATCTGATCAGCACGTGGGGGGAATACCGGCGAGGAAAAAACAGAACTGGGGAACTGCGGAACAAAGGAACTATGGAACTGCGGAAGTGGGGAACCTCAGAACTGGGGAACTGCAGAACTGGGGAACATCGCTAGGTAAGCAAAGCAAGCGCCAATGGTAGGAAACCCCCAGCAGCAGACGACACACACGCACACACACACACACACAACAATCCCCGCTGAGACACAGCCAGACGACTACCTCGAGGACACGCGAAGAGTGGGGTCATGGAGAGAGAGGGAGAGAGAGAGAGAGAGAGAGAGAGAGAGAGAGAGAGAGAGAGAGAGAGAGAGAGAGAGAGAGAGAGAGAGAGAGAGTGGGGGTGGTAGAATGGTTAGGATTGAAGTGTTTTCACTACCGACACGGGTAGCTTAATAGAACAGAACGCTTCCCGTGGGGATACCGGGGGGGGGAGGGGAGGTCTTTCGTAAAAAATACTTCCCCCACCTTGTGGAAGTTCTGTGCTTGTAACTTCCTCATGTCTTTCACTCTCTTTGACTCTGCCTTTTCCCTTTGCTTTCTATCATCTACTATCTTTCTGACTTATTGGCCCATTCTCCTGCTTAATAACAAAAAATCTTCCAAATAATTTTCTCCTTTGAGCTCCCAGAAATCGGAATGTGTCGGCTGTACGCAGCGGGGAGACCAGTGAAAACTAAAAACCAGACACATACGTACCTTACCCATTATGGCCATACGGCCTGGGAACGCAGAAGAAGAAGAAGAAGAATCATTGGTTGACATTAGTCTGAAGTTGGGATCAACAGTAAATTCAAAGCTGTACAATAAACGGTTATCTTCAGTATTTGGTATATTCTAGTCACATAAGCTTTTCTCTGTGAAATTCGGGCTGCTCTCCCCCGGAGAGCGCGTCGCCGCAAGTGCAGCGCCTACTCAATTTTTTGTTTGGGTTTTCTAGGGGGGTTTTTTTTTTTTGGGGGGGGGGGGGGGGGGGAGGAGGAGGGGGGGGGGGCACACTTGAACAACCTAGCTATCAATTTGGCCATACCAGGCAGCGGGATTTCTCCCTGCTCTTACCGACTTTCAATTGCCGTGGGATTTTTACGTGCGCGAAGCACACGGGTCAGACTAGCTTTAAGTCCCCATCCTAAGGACTGAACGTTCAGTTCGATTTTCCTGTCAAACTAGAAAGAAAGGGCGAGGAGGACGGGGATTCGAACCCGGGTCACTCACGCTTGCAAGTCACGCATTACATTTGGCAGGCGAACGTCTTAACCACTCTGCCACCTTTCTCCCTGTAGTAATGGAAGATATGGCATAGATGTGAAACATTATGACTCTCAAATTAGGGACGATGAGATATTTCCATTTTCATCGGCATTTTCTCAAATGGCTTTTATCACTGGTTGACATTAGCCCGTAGCAGGGGCCAACAGTAACATGAGAGCTGTACAATTGATGGTTTTTCTACAGTAATGGAAAGTCGTGGTACAGTTTAGTTTCTCGAGGAAGACTCTGACTCTGACACGAGGGGAGCCTTTGCACCGGCTCTGGTGCTGCAGCCAAAGGGATGGGTTGGCCTTTTGGGGACCTTCCTCAACGCCAGCTGTGTCCTCAAATTCCTTTGGCCGAGAGAGTGGGGATGTACCCTGGGCAAGGCATCTCCACTTTAAACAAATTCTCGCCCAGCCCACCAGCATAGCATATGCCCCCTCTGCTATCTGGCAGTCACGGTCGGAAACAAATACTAGTATAATCAAAGTTTCATGAATAGAGTTTTAAGCAGCTATAGGCCTTTAAAGACCCACCACGTCATGTGTCAATATCACGGTTTTCACGTGTTTCCCTCTTATGGTTGGTAAGAAATCTTAAAGACCCAGTGACGCGCCACGATTAAGTGCCTTGGTTTTTTCTGGGTTGCTGTGACCCACATGCAGATTTCCCCAACTTCAAATTGAGGCTGCTCTTTCAACTGATGTGTCGGTTTGAATTTGAGGCCATTTATATGGGAGTCAGACTTGGTCAAAACAAGATTTATTTCCAGTTATAAGAGGGAAAACACGTAAAACCCGTGATTTTGACACGTGATCTGGTGGGTCTTTAAGAAATCTTCATAGCATAAGAGGGAATGTGACACGTGACGTGTGGGTGTGTGTGTGGGGTGGGGGGTTGGTGGGGGGCCAGTGTCTTTAACCTTCAAAATAAAGAAATTGGACTTAACCCTTTCACGAAAAAGCCAACTGATAGAGCCAAAAATGGCATTAAATTTACCTGGGTAGAGAACAAATTCATCTGCAGTATTGGGGATTCAAAAGCCATATATATATCAAGGTCTATTCCTACTTCCCAAAACTAAGACAATCATCAGTGATGTCAGACCCCAATTTCATGCCTTTTATGACATAGGTGTTAAGTCAATGTGGTGCTAAAATGCGACTATGGCGGTGAAAGGGTTAACCCACTGCATACGACTGAATCCAACTACGACCCGACTGCGATACGGTCTGTGAGGCGTGGTTGTCGTGAAATACTTCCCTCTACAAATAATTAATTCTACTATTTTTGTTCAGTTCTCTATACTCATGTAGACCCCAAAACACGAATCACATAAAATTTCTGATGCTCCTTCTTCTTCTTCTTCTTCTTCTTTGTCTTCTTCTTCTTCTTCTTCTTCTTCGCCTTCTTCTTCTTCTTCTTCTTCTTCTTCTTCTTCTTCTTTCTTTTTTCTTCTTCTTCTTCTTCTTCTTCTTCTTCTTCTTCTTCTTCTTCTTCTTCTTCTTCTTCTTCTTCTTCTTCTTCTTCTTCTTCTTCTTCTTCTCTTCTTCTTCTTCTTCTTCTTCTTCTTTTCTTCTTCTTCTTCTTCTTCTTCTTCTTCTTCTTCTTCTTCTTCTTCTTCTTCTTCTTCTTCTTCTTCTTCTTCTTTTCTTCTTCTTCTTCTTCTTCTTCTTCTTCTTCTTCTTCTTCTTCTTTTCTTCTTCTTCTTCTTCTTCTTCTTCTTCTTCTTCTTCTTCTTCTTCTTCTTCTTCTTCTTCTTCTTCTTCTTCTTCTTCTTCTTCTTCTTCTTCTTCTTCTTCTTCTTCTTCTTCTTCTTCTTCTTCTTCTTCTTCTTCTTCTTCTTCTTCTTCTTCTTCTTCTTCTTCTTCGTTCCCAGGCCACAAGGCCATAATGGGTAAGGTACGTATGTGTCCGGTTTTCAGTTTCCACTGCGTACAGCCGACACATTCCGGTTTCGGAGGAGCTCAAAGGAGAACAAATATTTGGAGTAATTTTTAAAAACAGGCATGAGAGAATGGGCCAATAAGTCAGAAAGGTAGTAGATGATAGAAAGCAAAGGGAAAAGGCAGAGTCAAAGAGAGTGACAGACAAGAGGAAGCTACAAGCACAGAACTTCCAGAAGGTGGGGGAACTATTTTTACGAAAGACCCCCCGGTATCCCAACAAAAATACAGATATTTCATCAGATTCAGGGGTGGGTGGGTGGGTGTACAAATATAGTGAAGAAAACTAGTAGGGTTTCGCCAGATTCATATTAGACAGTAGATTTTCAGGAGAACCACGCCTGACAAATGTCACAGTCGGATCGCTGCTGGATTGAATCGCACGCAGTGACTACAGAGTACCACTAATAAAGGTCTATCCACACGTCAGCTAAAGTCGCACGCAGTCACTACAGAGTACCACTAATAAAGGTCTATCCACACGTCAGCTAAAGTCGCACGCAGTCACTACAGAGTACCACTAATAAAGGTCTATCCACACGTCAGCTAAAGTCGCACGCAGTCACTACAGAGTACCACTAATAAAGGTCTATCCACACGTCAGCTAAAGTCGCACGCAGTCACTACAGAGTACCACTAATAAAGGTCTATCCACACGTCAGCTAAAGTCGCACGCAGTGACTACAGAGTACCACTAATAAAGGTCTATCCACACGTCAGCTAAAGTCGCACGCAGTGACTACAGAGTACCACTAATAAAGGTCTATCCACACGTCAGCTAAAGTCGCACGCAGTCACTACAGAGTACCACTAATAAAGGTCTATCCACACGTCAGCTAAAGTCGCACGCAGTCACTACAGAGTACCACTAATAAAGGTCTATCCACACGTCAGCTAAAGTCGCACGCAGTGACTACAGAGTACCACTAATAAAGGTCTATCCACACGTCAGCTAAAATCGCACGACAGTGACTACAGAGTACCACTAATAAAGGTCTATCCACACGTCAGCTAAAGTCGCACGCAGTCACTACAGAGTACCACTAATAAAGGTCTATCCACACGTCAGCTAAAATCGCACACAGTGACTACAGAGTACCACTAATAAAGGTCTATCCACACGTCAGCTAAAATCGCACGCAGTGACTACAGAGTACCACTAATAAAGGTCCAGCCACACGTCAGCTAAAATCGCACACAGTGACTACAGAGTACCACTAATAAAGGTCCATCCACACGTCAGCTAAGGGTCGCACGCAGTCACTACAGAGTACCACTAATAAAGGTCTATCCACACGTCAGCTAAAGTCGCACACAGTGACTACAGAGTACCACTAATAAAGGTCTATCCACACGTCAGCTAAAGTCGCACGCAGTGACTACAGAGTACCACTAATAAAGGTCCAGCCACACGTCAGCTAAAATCGCACACAGTGACTACAGAGTACCACTAATAAAGGTCCAGCCACACGTCAGCTAAAATCGCACCCAGTCACTACAGAGTACCACTAATAAAGGTCTATCCACACGTCAGCTAAAGTCGCACGCAGTGACTACAGAGTACCACTAATAAAGGTCTATCCACACGTCAGCTAAAGTCGCACGCAGTGACTACAGAGTACCACTAATAAAGGTCCAGCCACACGTCAGCTAAAATCTCACACAGTGACTACAGAGTACCACTAATAAAGGTCCAGCCACACGTCAGCTAAAATCGCACCCAGTCACTACAGAGTACCACTAATAAAGGTCTATCCACACGTCAGCTAAAGTCGCACACAGTGACTACAGAGTACCACTAATAAAGGTCTATCCACACGTCAGCTAAAATCGCACACAGTGACTACAGAGTACCACTAATAAAGGTCCAGCCACACGTCAGCTAAAATCTCACACAGTGACTACAGAGTACCACTAATAAAGGTCCAGCCACACGTCAGCTAAAATCGCACCCAGTCACTACAGAGTACCACTAATAAAGGTCTATCCACACGTCAGCTAAAATCGCACACAGTGACTACAGAGTACCACTAATAAAGGTCCAGCCACACGTCAGCTAAAGTCGCACCCAGTCACTACAGAGTACCACTAATAAAGGTCCAGCCACACGTCAGCTAAAATCGCACACAGTGACTACAGCGTACCACTAATAAAGGTCCAGCCACACGTCAGCTAAAATCGCACACAGTGACTACAGAGTACCACTAATAAAGGTCTATCCACACGTCAGCTAAAGTCGCACGCAGTGACTACAGAGTACCACTAATAAAGGTCTATCCACACGTCAGCTAAAATCGCGCGACTGTACGATACGATTCGATCACGTGATCTTGAAGCTCGATTCACATTATGTTCTTGGAGATCACGTGATCGAATCGTACGGTACAGTCGGGCGATTTTAGCTGACGTGTGACTGGCCCTGAAATTGAACAAAGGGTGAATACTCTCTTTCTAATTAACTTCCCTCCACCAAAGTTGATTACGATGCCAATCACCTAGCAGTGCGTGGGTCAGAACCAAAGTGAGACAAACAAAGCATCATTCTATTTGGTATTTTGGTATTTGGTATTTCATAGTCACAGAGGCGTCTCTGTGAAATTCGGGCTGCCCCCACTTGGAGAGAACGTCGCAGTCAGAGGCGCGCCACCATTTTTTTTGCATGCATGTTTTTATGTGACAGATGAGGAAGGAAGGGGAGGGTGTGTGTGTATATTTTGACCAAACGACAACTTTGTCGTTACCACTGGGTTTAACGTGTGAAAAGTGCATCCGAAAGACTCCACATTCAGGCCTAGTGCAAAGTGAGAGGGAAAATCCCCTGTACCCAGGTTCGAACTCGGGTTTACTTGACACAAGGCGAACGCGTTACCTCTGTGCCACTCTAAACCATAATAGATATACACATTCATTTCATTAAACGAAACAAAGCGCACCATGGAGGACAAAGTTATTATTCTGACCAATCAACCCATCACCTAGTTGTTTTTTTCATTCTAAATAACGAGTTTCTCCATCATCCATATCTTCTGTGAAATGAGAGTGAAGTTTTGTCCGTAATCACCTCTTGGTCCAGTGGTGGTAACTGGTGTTTTACGTCCTCTCGACCCCTAGGGGCACATATGGGACATTTTTACTAAAGTTTAGATTGAGCTCTTGGTCCAGTAATCATGCGTGTGTCTTTTATACCGTTAACACTGGTGGTAGTATGCTAATTAGACTACCCCCCCAAAAAAACCCCAACCCAACCCCAAACCAAACGATTGAGAGTTTAGTCTAATTGTGACCTAGCACCACGAAAGGGACATAAAGTGTAAAACTGACCATTCTGAGAAAATTATACACCTGAAACCTTCAGACAGTTTTCTTTCTAGCGATGCAAGAACTATTCTTGTATCTTTTTCCATTCCAGAGTTATGAGCATTTAAACCCATAACCGGAGTATAAAAGGCGAGTTGCGCCTCGCGCGCTCAGCATTTGAACCGCTGCAGGCCACAGAAGAGGGTTTCCCCTTCTTTTCCCCTATTGTACGAGGGAGAAGGCTTCGCTCGCCGAGTCAGATGTGTCGGAGTATCGTTACCCGATCCTATGGATCGGTTGATAGGTAGGGTGAGGCATCGGCCATTTTGAGAAAACAGTCTAAAGTCTAGCCTAGCTGTAGAAAATGCATTGACCTACTCGTTTTAAAGCACTTATAAGACCATTTAGAGACCGTATTAAAGATTGTCATTTATAAATATGGAAGATAAGATGTTAGAGAACATAAAAATACCCTTAACTCAAAATTAACAAATAATGATATTTTTGACTTTGCAAGCCTGTTGTGAGAAACTAGCCCAGCGACTTAATGTCCCTTTCGTGGTGCTGGGCCACAATTTACATACTACTGCCCGTGTTAACTCTTAAAGACACACTCATGATTACATTAGTTGGTGATTAATAGCAACATGTTATAGCTCATAAAAAAACAACCTAAATTGAAGCAAATGTGTGTGTTTTTATGCCAGTCAGTCGTTTCCGACCATGACTGCCAGTTAGCAGAGGGGGCAGATACTATTCTGGCGGGCTGGCCGATAATTTGTTTATAGTGTAGATGCCTTGCCCAGGGTACATCCCCACTCTCTCGGTCAAAGGGATTTGAGGACAAAGCTGGTGTTGGGGAAGGTCCCCCCTAAAGGCCAACCCATCCCTTTGGCTGCAGCACCAGAGCCGGTGCAAGGGCCCCCTCCTCGTTCGAGAGTCATAGTCTTCCCACAAGAGATTAAACTGTTCCATGATTTCAATTACTGTAGAATATCATCTGTCGTACAGCTCTCATGTTACTGTTGGCTCTTACGTAGAAAATGGTAATGTATTATAGGGCGTGTTATTTGTGGTACCTTACGACACACACAAATGCCATCCAGTTACTCAAATGGCTTTCACCATTGGTTGACATTAGCCTGTAGTAGGGGCCAACAGTAACATGAGAGCTGTACAATAGAAGATTTTCTACAGTAATGGAAAATCATGGTACGGTTTAGTCTCTTGTGGAAGACTATGACTCTCGAACGAGGGGGAGGCCCTTGCACCGGCTCTGGTGCTGCAGCCAAAGGGATGGGTTGGCCTTTTAGGGGGACCTTCCTCAACGCCAGCTGTGTTCTCAAATCCCTTTGGCCGAGAGAGTGGGGATGTACCCTGGGCAAGGCATCTCCACTATAAACAAAGTTTCGCTCAACCCACCAGAATAGTATCTGCTCCCTCTGCTTTCTGGCAGTCATTGTCGGAAACGACGGACTAGCATACAAAATGCCATCCAGTGAACAGCTGTTTTCACGTTCATTGTATTTCATCAGGGCATCAGGTCCAACAGATGTGCAACAACAAAAAAGCTATTTGGAAAGTTGTCCAATTTATGGAAAGCTATTTACTTTTCTTCATTAGTATTAAGCCTATTAACCCAAGTGTAATTATATCCGAAGGTGAATCTCTCTCTCCCCTTCTCTCTCTCTCTCTCTCTCTCTCTCTCTCTCTCTCTCTCTCTCTCTCTCTCTCTCTCTCTCTCTCTCTCTCTCTCTCTCTCTCTCTCTCTCTCTCTCTCTCTCTCTCTCTCTCTCTCTCTCCCTCCCTCCCCCCTTCCCTTCGCCTTCATTCTATGGCACTCAGATTCAGACGCTCCCCGCGTCGTGCGATGCATGAGGCAGCCAGAGGGCGCTCCAACGGCTCCTGTCAGCAGTCAGTCTGATGGCGTCGCTCCAGCGTCTGTTCGCCAGCTGAAGGTATCGCTCTGGCACTGTCTGACGCCAGTTCATCCTTGGCCTCGCTCTTTTCCTCTGCCCCCCCTTGGGGTCCACCTTGGGATGACCTGGTTTGCGGGTCTGGATGGTGGCAGTCTGGCGGCGTGGCCCAGCCAACTGAGACGGTGTCTGCAGATGGCAACGGAAAAGTTGTCATTTGGTCAACATTTACCCACCCCCCTTTCCTTCCTCGTTAGTTACACACAAATCGCATGGATGCAAAAAAGGAAAAATTGGGTGGCGCGCCTCTGGCTGCCACGCACTCTCCAGGTGGGAGCAACACGAATTTCACAGAAACGTCTCTGTGAATATAAAGTACCTAATACCTAATACTACCAGATGATGTTGGCCACTGGAACTTGCTTTGTGCGATGTCTCGCCTCTTCGTTTGTGATAAAGTCGCTCCACTTGATGCCTAAGACTTCCCTAAGGCATTCGATGTCAAATGAGTTCAGCTTCATCTCCTGGCTAGAGATTAAGCGCAAGGTTTCACAGCTGTAGAGAAGGGTGGACGGGACATTAGAGTTGTAGAAGCGCAGCTTCAGTAGACGATTTTCGGAAGGAAAAAAAACTAGGAGAGAGCACTTCGCGAAAATTAGAGTTGCTTACCTCTATTACTCGGTCAAACACCATAGCAACAATGGCGTCGAAGCTTGAAACCGCAGGATGCGAGTCAGCGACTTGCAAACATTTTTTTTAGAAAAAGTAGGTGTGGCCAGTGGCCACAAACTGATAAACCTTGCAAAATGTGACGTAAAAATATAAATGACATATGTTTTTAGAATGACGCACAGTGTTCTAAGTGCTGTATGTCTGCTCAAACACACGAGTCGATAGGCTACGAGAGCTGATGGTAGAGTGACTTCCCCTGTTTGACCGATTGAATTAGGCATGATCACTCCCACACACCATGAAATTACTCCCCTTAATAATTTCCGAACAATTCCTATTAGAGTGAGAGTTTTGTTCCTTCTCCAGATCTTTGCCAGCTGATTGAGGGCTGCTGCTGCTTTGCCTGTGCGACAGTTGAGTTCTTTTGCCCTTGTCGCCTGAGCTGCTGATGTTACTGCCCAGGTAGGGCAAGACGGGGTAAAACTCCCATGGGTGGGTAAGAAGCCCATGCCAATTATATCATAAAATAAAGCAAATTTCAGTCACATTTTGCTCATGAGACGAGTGTTAATGTTTAGCATTCGGCTCATTGGCAAATTTGACTGACATTTGCTTTATTTCATGAGATAATTGGCATGGGCTTCTTACCCGCCCATGGGCTTTTTACCCCGTCTTCCCCAAGGTGAACCCCTGAACCACTCCACCTCGTTCTGTCCAGTGAACACCCCAGATGGAGAAGGGTGTGGTCCAGCTACCATGGTTTACATCTTTCTTGGCACTGAGTCATTCTATGGCGGAGGGACATCTTCTTCTTCGATCGCTCAGACAGTTTCCTGTCAATTATGAGCGCAGATGCGTCATGATGCCGTTATGCGCCTAACTAAGAAATAGTTTTGGCCCAGCAAGTCCGACTTCGGCTGGAGGAAATGTTTTTGAAAGCGTTTCGTGAAAATAAAAAAGGCAGGAGAATGGACCCCGGTAAGGCAGAAAGATAGTAGATGACAGTAAGCAAAGGGAAAAGGCAGAGTCAAAGACAGTGAAAGATTAGAGGAAGTTACAAGCACAGAACTTCCAGAAGGTGAGGGAACTATTTATACAAAAGACCCCCCCCGGTATCCCCACGGGGGTGAGGGGTGGGGGGGTGGCGGAGGGACAAAAATATAAATATTCAAAACCTAAGAGACAAGAATCGGAGAGAGAGAAAAGAGATTGAGAGGACACACGAAGTGCAAGACGTCTGAAAGAGAGGGAAAGGGGAAACAGAAATGATACGCGCAGAATAAAGACATAGTAGGAAATGAAAGGGAGGAAGTTTGGGCGAGGGGGGGGGGGGGGTAATATTGATGTGTCCCCGTCTCTATATCTCTATTTCATTGTGTCCCCCCGTCTCTATTTCATTGTGTCCCCGTCTCTATGTCTCTATTTCATTGTGTCCCCGTCTCTATGTCTCTATTTCACTGTGTCCCCGTCTCTATGTCTCTATTTCATTGTGTCCCCGTCTCTATGTCTCTATTTCATTGTGTCCTCGTCTCTATGTCTCTATTTCATTGTGTCCTCGTCTCTATGTCTCTATTTCATTGTGTCCTCGTCTCTATGTCTCTATTTCATTGTGTCCTCGTCTCTATGTCTCTATTTCATTGTGTCCCCGTCTCTATGTCTCTATTTCATTGTGTCCCCGTCTCTATGTCTCTATTTCATTGTGTCCCCGTCTCTATGTCTCTATTTCACTGTGTCCCCGTCTCTATGTCTCTATTTCATTGTGTCCCCGTCTCTATGTCTCTATTTCATTGTGTCCCCGTCTCTATGTCTCTATTTCATTGTGTCCCCGTCTCTATGTCTCTATTTCATTGTGTCCCCGTCTCTATGTCTCTATTTCATTGTGTCCCCGTCTCTATGTCTCTATTTCATTGTGTCCCCGTCTCTATGTCTCTATTTCATTGTGTCCCCGTCTCTATGTCTCTATTTCATCGTGTCCCCGTCTCTATGTCTCTATTTCATTGTGTCCTCGTCTCTATGTCTCTATTTCACTGTGTCCCCGTCTCTATGTCTCTATTTCATTGTGTCCCCGTCTCTATGTCTCTATTTCATTGTGTCCTCGTCTCTATGTCTCTATTTCATTGTGTCCTCGTCTCTATGTCTCTATTTCATTGTGTCCTCGTCTCTATGTCTCTATTTCATTGTGTCCTCGTCTCTATGTCTCTATTTCATTGTGTCCCCGTCTCTATGTCTCTATTTCACTGTGTCCCCGTCTCTATGTCTCTATTTCATTGTGTCCTCCGTCTCTATGTCTCTATTTCACTGTGTCCCCGTCTCTATGTCTCTATTTCATTGTGTCCCCGTCTCTATGTCTCTATTTCACTGTGTCCCCGTCTCTATGTCTCTATTTCATTGTGTCCCCGTCTCTATGTCTCTATTTCATTGTGTCCCCGTCTCTATGTCTCTATTTCACTGTGTCCCCGTCTCTATGTCTCTATTTCATTGTGTCCCCGTCTCTATGTCTCTATTTCATTGTGTCCCCGTCTCTATGTCTCTATTTCATTGTGTCCCCGTCTCTATGTCTCTATTTCATTGTGTGTCCTATTTCTCTATGTCTCTATTTCATTGTGTCCCCGTCTCTATGTCTCTATTTCATTGTGTCCCCGTCTCTATGTCTCTATTTCATTGTGTCCCCGTCTCTATGTCTCTATTTCATTGTGTCCCCGTCTCTATGTCTCTATTTCATTGTGTCCCCGTCTCTATGTCTCTATTTCATTGTGTCCCCGTCTCTATGTCTCTATTTCATTGTGTCCCCGTCTCTATGTCTCTATTTCATTGTGTCCCCGTCTATGTCTCTATTTCATTGTGTCCCCGTCTCTATGTCTCTATTTCATTGTGTCCCCGTCTCTATGTCTCTATTTCATTGTGTCCCCGTCTCTATGTCTCTATTTCATTGTGTCCCCGTCTCTATGTCTCTATTTCATTGTGTCCCCGTCTCTATGTCTCTATTTCACTGTGTCCCCGTCTCTATGTCTCTATTTCATTGTGTCCCCGTCTCTATGTCTCTATTTCATTGTGTCCTCGTCTCTATGTCTCTATTTCATTGTGTCCCCGTCTCTATGTCTCTATTTCATTGTGTCCCCGTCTCTATGTCTCTATTTCATTGTGTCCCCGTCTCTATGTCTCTATTTCATTGTGTCCTCGTCTCTATGTCTCTATTTCATTGTGTCCTCGTCTCTATGTCTCTATTTCATTGTGTCCCCGTCTCTATGTCTCTATTTCATTGTGTCCCCGTCTCTATGTCTCTATTTCATTGTGTCCCCGTCTCTATGTCTCTATTTCATTGTGTCCCCGTCTCTATGTCTCTATTTCATTGTGTCCCCGTCTCTATGTCTCTATTTCATTGTGTCCCCGTCTCTATGTCTCTATTTCATTGTGTCCCCGTCTCTATGTCTCTATTTCATTGTGTCCCCGTCTCTATGTCTCTATTTCATTGTGTCCCCGTCTCTATGTCTCTATTTCATTGTGTCCCCGTCTCTATGTCTCTATTTCATTGTGTCCCCATCTCTATGTCTCTATGTTTCATTGTGTCCCCGTCTCTATGTCTCTATTTCATTGTGTCCCCGTCTCTATGTCTCTATTTCATTGTGTCCCCGTCTCTATGTCTCTATTTCATTGTGTCCCCGTCTCTATGTCTCTATTTCATTTTCAGGTGCGTTGTGTCCCCGTCTCTATGTCTCTATTTCATTGTGTCCCCGTCTCTATGTCTCTATTTCATTGTGTCCCCGTCTCTATGTCTCTATTCTCATTGTGTCCCCGTCTCTATGTCTCTATTTCATTGTGTCCCCGTCTCTATGTCTCTATTTCATTGTGTCCCCGTCTCTATGTCTCTATTTCATTGTGTCCCCGTCTCTATGTCTCTATTTCATTGTGTCCCCGTCTCTATGTCTCTATTTCAACGTGTCCCCGTCTCTATGTCTCTATTTCATTGTGTCCCCGTCTCTATGTCTCTATTTCATTGTGTCCCCGTCTCTATGTCTCTATTTCATTGTGTCCCCGTCTCTATGTCTCTATTTCATTGTGTCCCCGTCTCTATGTCTCTATTTCATTGTGTCCCCGTCTCTATGTCTCTATTTCATTGTGTCCCCGTCTCTATGTCTCTATTTCATTGTGTCCCCGTCTCTATGTCTCTATTTCATTGTGTCCCCGTCTCTATGTCTCTATTTCACTGTGTCCCCGTCTCTATGTCTCTATTTCATTGTGTCCCCGTCTCTATTTATGTCTCTATTTCATTGTGTCCCCGTCTCTATGTCTCTACTTCATTGTGTCCCCGTCTCTATGTCTCTATTTCATTGTGTCCCCGTCTCTATGTCTCTATTTCACTGTGTCCCCGTCTCTATGTCTCTATTTCATTGTGTCCCCGTCTCTATGTCTCTATTTCATTGTGTCCCCGTCTCTATGTCTCTATTTCACTGTGTCCCCGTCTCTATGTCTCTATTTCATTGTGTCCCCGTCTCTATGTCTCTATTTCATTGTGTCCTCGTCTCTATGTCTCTATTTCATTGTGTCCCCGTCTCTATGTCTCTATTTCACTGTGTCCCCGTCTCTATGTCTCTATTTCATTGTGTCCCCGTCTCTATGTCTCTATTTCATTGTGTCCCCGTCTCTATGTCTCTATTTCATTGTGTCCCCGTCTCTATGTCTCTATTTCATTGTGTCCCCGTCTCTATGTCTCTATTTCATTGTGTCCTCGTCTCTATGTCTCTATTTCATTGTGTCCCCGTCTCTATGTCTCTATTTCATTGTGTCCCCGTCTCTATGTCTCTATTTCATTGTGTCCCCGTCTCTATGTCTCTATTTCATTGTGTCCCCGTCTCTATGTCTCTATTTCATTGTGTCCCCGTCTCTATGTCTCTATTTCATTGTGTCCCCGTCTCTATGTCTCTATTTCATTGTGTCCCCGTCTCTATGTCTCTATTTCATTGTGTCCCCGTCTCTATGTCTCTATTTCATTGTGTCCCCGTCTCTATGTCTCTATTTCATTGTGTCCCCGTCTCTATGTCTCTATTTCATTGTGTCCCCGTCTCTATGTCTCTATTTCCCCGTCTTGTGTCCCCGTCTCTATGTCTCTATTTCATTGTGTCCCCGTCTCTATGTCTCTATTTCATTGTGTCCCCGTCTCTATGTCTCTATTTCAACGTGTCCCCGTCTCTATGTCTCTATTTCATTGTGTCCCCGTCTCTATGTCTCTATTTCATTGTGTCCCCGTCTCTATGTCTCTATTTCATTGTGTCCCCGTCTCTATGTCTCTATTTCATTGTGTCCCCGTCTCTATGTCTCTATTTCATTGTGTCCGTCTCGTCTCTATGTCTCTATTTCATTGTGTCCCCGTCTCTATGTCTCTATTTCATTGTGTCCCCGTCTCTATGTCTCTATTTCATTGTGTCCCCGTCTCTATGTCTCTATTTCATTGTGTCCCCGTCTCTATGTCTCTATTTCATTGTGTCCCCGTCTCTATGTCTCTATTTCATTGTGTCCCCGTCTCTATGTCTCTATTTCATTGTGTCCCCGTCTCTATGTCTCTATTTCATTGTGTCCCCGTCTCTATGTCTCTATGTTCATTGTGTCCCCGTCTCTATGTCTCTATTTCATTGTGTCCCCGTCTCTATGTCTCTATTTCATTGTGTCCCCGTCTCTATGTCTCTATTTCATTGTGTCCCCGTCTCTATGTCTCTATTTCATTGTGTCCCCGTCTCTATGTCTCTATTTCAACGTGTCCCCGTCTCTATGTCTCTATTTCATTGTGTCCCCGTCTCTATGTCTCTATTTCAATTGTGTCCCCGTCTCTATGTCTCTATTTCATTGTGTCCCCGTCTCTATGTCTCTATTTCATTGTGTCCCCGTCTCTATGTCTCTATTTCATTGTGTCCCCGTCTCTATGTCTCTATTTCATTGTGTCCCCGTCTCTATGTCTCTATTTCATTGTGTCCCCGTCTCTATGTCTCTATTTCAACGTGTCCCCGTCTCTATGTCTCTATTTCATTGTGTCCCCGTCTCTATGTCTCTATTTCATTGTGTCCCCGTCTCTATGTCTCTATTTCATTGTGTCCCCGTCTCTAAACGTTATGTCCCATTTTGTCCCCCTTTGGGATACCGGGGGTGGGTGGGGGGGTTCGTTCGTAAAATATAATTCCCCCACCGTTTGGAAATGCTGTGCGTGTAATTTCCTCTAATCTGTCACTCTCTTTGACTCTGCCTGTTCCCTTTGCTTTCTGTCATAGGGGAAGACGGGGTAAAAAGCGCATGGGCGGGTAAGAAGCCCACCCCAATTCTCTCATGAAATAAAGAAAATTTCAGTCAAATTTGCCCATGAGACGAATGCTAGACATTAACGCTCGTCTCATGGGCAAAATGAGACTGAAATTTGCTTCATTTCATGAGATAATTGGGGTGGGCTTCTTACCCGCCCATGCGCTTTTTACCCCGACTTCCCCTATACTATCTTTCTGACTTATTGGCCCATTTTCCTGCGTTGTTTTTTGTTTGTTTGCATGGAACACATGGAGACAAAATCGGAGGCATATAGAAACGGGGACACATACTGACGGGGACACATAAATTCATGTTTAATTTACTCTCTCTCTCTCTCATCTCTTATCCTCGCTCTCTCTCTCTCTCTCTCTCTCTCTCTCTCTCTCTCTCTCTCTCTCTCTCTCTCTCTCTCTCTCTCTCTCTCTCTCTCTCTCTCTCTCTCTCTCTCTCTCGCAGTCCTTATTCTATCTTGTTCTGATTGAATATTAACAGCTATCTGACTGCAGTAATTGTAATGTGTGGATATACTATTATCAAGTGTATTGATTGTTGATGACGAGATGTATTCCGGGTTCCAAATGTTGTCATTTGATTGACTGCAGTAAGTTAATCTCTCTCTCTCTCTCTCTCTCTCTCTCTCTCTCTCTCTCTCTCTCTCTCTCTCTCTCTCTCTCTCTCTCTCTCTCTCTCTCTCTCTCTCTCTCTCTCTCTCTCTCTCTCTCTCTCTCTCTCTCTCTCTCTCTCTCTCTCTCTCTCTCTCCCTCTCTCTCTCTCTCTCTCTCTCTCCTCCTCTCTCTCTCTCTCTATCTCTCTCTCTCTGTGTTTTAAATGTGCACATTTCTAAGTTGATGTAATTAATTTTAATGATAATTATTTGGTTGGTATGATTTTGTTTCACACGTTTGATTAATGTTCTTTCAGCTATGTGGTATCTCTGTCATGTTGTTGCACCTAAGCTGAATTTCTAGTTTGGAGATATTAAAGTATACTTGATCTTGATAGGGACAGAGGAACAAAACGAAAGGAAATTGGGGACGCACACAGACGGGGACGCAGACTTTGCTACGTGACCAAATCAAACGATGCGCAAAAGGTTAGGGACCGACGGTGGGAGGGGAACGGGGAGAGGGGGAGGGGTGACTATTTGGGAGGCAAAGAATGAATGACAAAGGTACGAGGGGGAAGAGGAGGGGGGAGGGGGCAGGTGAGATAGAGTGAAGGTGAAGGAAAATATGCAAGCTGGGAGTTTTTTTACCTGCAGGCTTGTTTTTATGCACAGTGTGTGTGTGTTTTGTCCCTCCCCTGTTTCTGTGTAAATCTCTGTTTAGTTTAGAAGCAGTGATCTGTAGCTTGCAAAAAAAGACTGCTGACCTAAACGTTTCGGGTTAGAAGCAAACATCTAGTCTGAATGGCTTGTCTACATGTATGTGAAGTAACTAGGGTGGATGTTGGCTTTGGTCGGCCATTTCCTGGCCGCCATGACACTTTTAAAAATGGCAGACGACATTGGCATATTTTGAAATATTGCGGGCAAATGGCTGCTTATGTATGCGATGTTTATGCGAATTATACCATTATGGAACACACGGAATCCAAGCATACCACTTTCCAGTCATTTAAAACACAAATTGAACACAAACATTAAATTTTAACTTATTTTACTATAATAAAAAAAAAAAATGAAACGCAACAGGTACGATGCACAGATGAGTTCAAGATTTTAACTGATTCCATTAAACAAAATCATTGATTGCACATAACTTGATGCAGAAAACGTTAACATGTTTTATTAAAAAGTAATTTTTCATATAACATTAATTCTGTTACCTATGAAGGCAAATAAAATAATACCGATTGCGCATCATTCCTTGACGTTTAAATGGATGTCACTGTATCAACATTTCTAAACCCAAAATGTGCACGTGCCATGAACAAATTCTTTTGTTGTACCTATATGAAGGCAAATGTAAGTTTTTGACTGAACATAATTCCTTGATGTGTAAAAGGATGTCAATGTATGACCGTTTGAAAACCCCAAACGACCACTTGTCATGAGAAAAAAACCTTTTAATAATACTGATTGTACCTTATTGTCTGGTGCTATAATCATTGTTATTGCATCCACTCCAACCCCACCTCCTACAAAGAAAAAGAAAAAAAAGGAAAGAAACAAAAAATAAATCAAAAACAGAAATACTGATTTTGCATCTCAAAGACTTAAAGTTATGTATGCTGATGTTACTGTTCACATATTACCAGTAATATTAACCCTTTCACCACCAGTCATATTTCAGCCAAACAATGTCCATTAAATTTACCTGGGTAGAGAACAAAATCCATCTGCAGTGTTGGGGATTCTTCTGTGACATATATAAAATAAGGTCGATCCTTACTTCCCAAAACTAAGACAATGGGGTCTTTAGATAATAGACCCCAATTTGATGCCTTTTAGTGGCATTGGTGTTAAATCACTGTGGTGCCAAAATGCGACTTTGGCGGTGAAAGGGTTAAGCTTTTGAACATTTTTACACAATTGCATGACTATACTTAAATTCAACAGTTACTTACCAGTTGCTATAACTTTGTATTGTCAAATTAATAACTGGCATTTCTTGTTTCGGACTAAATGAACCTCAGTGGTATGTCTCTTGTCAGCTCTTATGCTTGTTGTACCTTGTTTGGCTCGTTATACAACCCAACAGTGAATGTGTTTCTTCAATTGTCCTTGCTCTGGCAAGGCGAGCACATACACACAGTCGTGTTGCACAGGAAATACAGGTACATGTCGTAAGCTGTATCAACAATCCGCTTGAATGTTCTTCTGTCGGAAGTTGGGGCTCCAGTACTTCAAGTCCATTCTCTTTCACAGTGAGTCTCCACCCACTGTCCATAGCTGGAGGCAGGTGTGGGTGAACTTCCAGGGCTCTTCTCCAAACAAGTGTCTGGTAATGAGATCACCTGACATGCAGCCAGAGATGCCCCAGCCACGCCCGCCCCATCAACGCGAGAGCAGCCCTGCCCCAGCCTTGGAAGTCCGTGTTGTGTTACTGGGGAGCAGGCACACACGGGATATTCCATTAAGTATACAAGGCGCATAGCTACTCTCGGCTTGGTGACCATCGGATACGATACAAAGGAGTCCTTGCGAAATGTCCCCATGGGTGTACCAGTCCATTATTCATGACTGCAGAGCCCACCGGCAAAAGACACCCACTCAGAAACCAGAACGCATCCAACAGCCCCCCAAAAGGACAGGCGAGGCCAGTGCATCCCTGGACAAAGCCACAGGCTCTCGCCTTACCGACTTATATGTCTCAGAAGAGAGTACCAGAAAGTGACCTTATTTGCTAGGTCTTTTCCTAGTCATCCCAAGAGGGGAAAAAAAATGAAATTATACCTAGGGATCTGGATAGAAAACAGGTCAGAAACTGAACGTAAAGATGGAAATATTGTCGCAGAGGTAAAATGGAGCAGCTTTATGGATAGATTTATAGCAAAGGGTGTTTAATTTATACTCAATTCTGTCTGCGACAGGAAGCCAGTGCAAAGAACGGAGAAGAGGACTAACGTGATCGAACTTTTTCTTCCTAAGGACAAGACGAGCAGCTGTGTTTTGAATACGCTGGAGACAAGATAGAGAAGAGACAGATAGGCCAGAAAGGAGAGCATTACAGTAGTCAAGACGAGATAGGATGAGGGAAGTAACAAGTTTTGCTGTGGCTTCATCTGAGAGATATTTACGAATATAGCCAATGCGACGAATTTGATAGTAGCAGGACTGACAGGTCTGAGTCAGGAAACTCTGCATGGAAAGAGTATTGTCCAAAGTGACACCTAAGTTTTTGACAGAGTCTGAGAGGGGAATGATATTGTTACCCAGTTGGATTGACTCTATGGAAACAGAGGCTAGTTTGTTTTTTTTGTTCCTACAAGCATTGCTTCGGTTTTTTCACCATTTAATTGAAGTTTATTTTGAACATCCAATTCTGAATATCCATAAAGCAGTTGTTACTTTCTGAAAGAATTGAATCTAGATCTTCAGAGGTTGCCACATTGTCCAAATGGGGCCCAACACATTATGTAAGTAAACAATAATGTATAAGTAAACAAGGCATATTCTATAAAAGCAAATGCATAACAATATAATGTTGCAACACTTAACCTTCAAAGGCACATGCATACCTACACACATACGCGCACACACGCACGCACGCACACGCACGCACACGCACACGCACGCACACGCACGCGCACGCACGCACGCACACACACGCACGCACACGCACACGCACAACACACGCACGCACGCACACACACACACACACACACACACACACACACACACACACACACACACACACACACACACACACACACACACACACACACACACACACACAAACCAGCATGATTAAAGTAAACAAAGCATACAGATAGTACATAATAGGTAAAATATTAACAACAACACTAAGCATTGTATGTAAAAGCAAATAGTAAGGATAACAAAGAATGAGATCTTCAAAGCCCCCCCCACACACCAAGACCAACACACTTATACACATCTACCCCATCCCCAATCCCCCACAACAACACACTTGCGAGTACACCCATCCCCATGAACACACTCTGCAGTAAGATAAAACCCACATAAAACACATAGATAAGACATTAATATAATGCATAAATGCAAAACAAAGTGGCAAGTATAAAAAGCTAAGCAATCACCCCCACCCCCACACACAGGCACACATACATATCCACACAGTTATACAAACATACACACATGTGTACATGCACCCTCCCTCTCTCCCTCCCTCTTTCTATCTCTGACACACACACACACACACACACACACACACACACACACACACACACACACACACACACACACACACACACACACACACACACACACACACACACACACACACACACACACACACACACACACACACACACACACACAGAGAGTTTCTGCCGTTCTTCCTGCACCGAAACCATGGATGCTGAGCACAGGTTGGCCGCCGCTCAGTTCACAGCCTGCTGTTAAGGAGGCGGACAGCAGTGGGTAGGAACGATCGCCTCAGTCTGTCCGTTCAGGCACTAAAGCTGATCAGCCGCCTAGATCTTGAGGAAGTCTGAGCCGCCAACACTTCACACAACGGGTGACTTGGATCGCCCTGCATAGCCTTAAGCCGCCTCACTGCCCTGCGCTCAAAGAGCTCCTGCAGGCTGAGGACCGGACCCCCCATCCGCTTGCCAGCTGCTTTAGTGATCTTTACCAGCTTGGCCCTGTCATGTTCCTTAAGACTGCCGAAGGAACTGAGGGAATTGAAGGTGAGCACCGATTCCACTGTAGCTCCGTAAAAGAGCTCCAACAGTCTGGGGCCCACCCCAAACCTGTTCAGTTTCCTCAGGAAAAAGAGGCGTTGGTTGCCCCTCTTGAGCAGGGCCTGGGAGTTGGCAGACCAGTCCAGCCTCCTGTCGATAATTGATCCCAGGTACTTGTACTGGTCCACCAACTCCACCTCCTCTCCCTTGATGACCAGTGGAGCTGGCTTGGGCTGGTTCCTCCTGAAGTCGACAACCATCTCCTTGGTCTTCGCCACGTTCAGGAGGAGATGGTTCTCGTCACACCAGCCAACAAGGGCCTCCACAGCGTCCCTGCAAGAGCCTTCACTGGTTGAGATGAGGCCGGTCAGCGAAGTGTCATCTGATAGTTTCACCTGGACGGTGCCCTCAGCAGTACAGCGGCAGTCAGAGGTGTAGAGGGTGAAAAGAGCAGGGGACAGGACACACCCTTGTAGAGCTCCAGTGTTGGTCCGGATCTGGGCTGAGGCGACAGACGACGACGATGTCCTGACCATCACGTGTTGAGGCCTGTCTGTGAGGAAGCTGCAGAGCCATCTGATGATCAGGGAATTGAAGACCATCGCCATCAGCTTCCGCACCATGAGGTGAGGCTGGATCGTGTTGAAGGCGGAGGATAAGTCCAGGAAAAGAAGCCTGGCGTAGGTCCCCGGCCACTCCAGGTGGCACAACACAGAGTGGAGCATGGTGTTGATAGCGTCATCTGTCCTCCTGTTGGGGCTGTAGGCAAACTGCAAGGGGTCCTGGAACTGGCGTGTGGCCCCCAGCAGTCTGTGCAGCACCATCCTCTTCAGGCATTTTCTGAAGGGGACAGAGGTCAGGGCCACAGGGCCACAGGGTGGTAGTCGTTGAGGGTGATGGGGGAGGGCTTTTGGGGGACATGGATGAGGATGGAGGATTTACACGCATGGGGGATCAGGGACTGCTGGAGGAGGGCCCTGAACACAGCAGCCAGGGAGTCATTGCAGTGCTTCAGCACCACCCCGGGCAGCTCATCAGGACCGCAGGCACTGCGTGGGTTGACCTGCCGGAACTGTCTCCTCACCTCCTCCTCCATCAGCACCTCCTCTCCATTGTCCCGCTGAGCCAGCTCCAGGAGAGCGCTTGAACGCTCAGTGGAGAAGTCAGCGGTGTCGAAGCAGGCGTAGAAGGTGTCATTCTGCGCTTAATTGAAAAGAAAATCAGATTTAAAACTGGATGAGGAATTAAAATATTGAATCTGACGGAGAAAGCTTCGGCTCTTAAACTGTCACTGTCGGAGGACGGAAAACAGGAGCTAATGGCGGAAACAACCACACAGTTCACTTCGGAGAACACAACGACAATAAGTCCTAAAAACGTACCTTGCACTGTAATCTGACACAAACACACTGCACAGTCACTTACACCAGATCAGCACACAAGTCCTTTTACACTTAACTAGTCGAATCGTCGAACAAATACAAGAGAACACTTTAATTTTGTGCAGCCGAAAGGCAGCGACTGTGTCGCGCCCATGCGAGTTGTCTCCCCTTTGTTCTTAAGAAAGTAATTTTTTCTTGGTTATGATTTTGTACCGATTTGGGTATTTAGTAAGTAACATTTTACCGTATGTTGGTTGTTGCTCTTGAGTGGCATTCAAATACATGAATCATATCATCTGGTTTGATCTCAACTCGTACTTTTACTAGAATCTTCAGAAATATAGGCATGTAAATATTCATGTATGCACACACATGCACACACTTTAGCTAAAAACAACAGCATTTATGTGTGTTCTGTCTCCCTCAGTGTATGGACATTAGCTTGCAGCCATTCCATCAGTTTGGCTTCTTGAGATTTTCTCCTTCTTTCTGCCCATGTGTTGTAGGTATAGATGAAAGGGTTGAGGGCAGAATTCAAAGGCAGCACGAATATAGCCAGGGCCACTTTGACTTCCCCTGGAACTGGAACATCGTTCAATGCCAACATGCCACACAGTCCAATGGGAAACCAGCACAGGAAATCTGTCACAGCAATGTTGATCAAGCGCCGAGCTATGGTCATGTCTCTTGAGCGCTGGGTGGAGTCTATTTTTAAGACATTGCTCTGGACGGACCAAAATATGATGATTTGACCACAAGAGATGAGCAGGAATAAAGTAAAGTTAAAGATGATCATTACGCCCACAGAATAATATTTGCCATTAAACTCCTGTCTGGTAACTGGCAGTGGAATGCAGACACCTGACTGACTGTAAAACTCCCAGTGTTTTGTCATCGGGAGCAAAGGGAAAACCGCTAAGAAGAAACCAACCATCCAGATCACTAGACAAGCCACAGATGCAGAGGTTTTCTCAAACCGCAGAGTGCTGAAGGGAAAGCGAAGAACAATGAATCGATCCAGTGTTATGAGACAGATGATCAGAGCTGACACTTCACTGGACAGGAGAGACAAGAAGCCAGCCACATGACAAGCCACACTGTGTTTCCACAAGTCGTCAAAATAGAGATACTGACCACGAAACCTTTCATCAGCAGCTCCAATAAGGACCACGTACAACCCCATCAGGAAATCACCCATGGTAAGTGTGATGACAAATATAGTGAAGCCAGACACAGAGCGAGTGTTGGTGAAAAACAAACGTGTACAAAAGGAGAACAAGTTACCTGACAGAGACAGAAAGCCCATCATCCACATAAACACACGGTAAGTCCACGACTGAAGTAAATCATCACAGGAGGAAATCTCATCTTTGGGGGCATAACAAGAACTGTCATCAAAGCCAGTGGGAAGGATTTTACTGCAGCAGAGTTTATAATTATCTGTGTGTATGGACACCAAATGTTGAAGATTTGTGAAAATGTCAGTTGGAAATGTTTTTACCGGGCTGCCTTTCAAGTACAATTCAACAAGTCGAGGTAAAGTCTGAAAACTGCTGAGGAAAGTGTGAATGGAAGTGGAAGTCAAATTCAGTTTCTTTATTCGGGGAAAGAAGGAGAATGTTTGAGGATCAAGCATTGTGAGTTTGGTATCTGACAGGTCCAGGGTCATCAGTGTGGTTATCTGGGCACCAGGGGTGTGGTCCCTGACCAGTGCAGTGAGAGGATTCCCAGACAGTGACAGTGCTTCTAACTGCTGAAGGGCAAGGAAAGATAGGAAGCTGAGCTTCTTCAGGTGGTTACCACTTAGGTCTAGGAACTTAAGATTTTGTAATGTCATATCAGGTACATCAGTTACTGAGCACTGGCTAAAGACCAGATGAATAAGGTAGGTGTTGTGGCTGACATCAGACAGTGTCATGCCAGAACCGGTGACATCAAGATAACGGAGCTGTGGGAATGATGCTGCACTAAATGGTTGACCACACTGGACTAAGTGCTCTTGACAGTGACAGTTTGAAGGACAGGTCATGTTACAGAATAATTCGTCATCATGCATTGGACAATGAGACCATCCATCACACAAGTGGTCAAAGTGTACACATATCTTAGAATTTCTGCATTGAAAATATCCAGCACGTATTCTGTTGTGACATCCCTGTTCATCCGTCTGATCAATGCAGTCGTACATTCCATTACACAGAGTGTAGACAGGCAGGCAGTCATTGAACTCACCAGGACAACGGTAATGAGTGTCAGGACAAGTCTCATTGGATTTTATTGGTGTTGAGGTGAAGTACCAGTTGTTAAAATCGATAAGAACTGGGGATGGATGAAAATTCTCGGTTTTGTATAATAACTTAGTGAAAATCGTACACTGTTCCTCATCCGATTCGTCCCAGCATTGAGGTATTCTGTCACATAGCTTTTCTATGTGTTGTAAGCATTGCCCATTGTTGCACCTGATTTTGTTCTCACAGGGGGGATGTCGACAGAAGGCCTCATCACTGTTGTCATTGCACTCAGCTACAAAGTTGCACACCAGACTGAAGGACAACTTGTGCTGGTTATCACTGCAGGAAAACAAAGGAAGACGACGGGAGTGCTGAACGGCTGAATCTGAGTCTCCATCAAAGTGTAGCTCATGGTCAGGAAAACGACAAGCTATTTCACTTTGACAAAACTCCATAAAAACTCCAGGATCACAGAGGAAGGATATATAGGTTACGTGGCCACCACGACATGTAATGAAAGACGATTGCCACACTGGTATTATTGTGAGTGAAATAGAGTTGGGATGATGAGAGCCATGGGTGGATGAGCTGCCATTCGTTACACACATTACACCAGCAGGAACATCATTAGAGGGTTGAATGCATTCTAGTGCGGCAATCTGAGACCAGGCAAAATTATTATTGCACATTGTTAGTAGCAAACAACTGCTTATGTAATTATAACAATCCATTTTTCTCTTAAACGTATGGTGAAAGACAGCATTGTCTTCAGTTATCCAGCTATATCTGTACATAGGGTGCTGTGATACAGACATGGACAGTCCAAGGAAAAAAGGCAGAGTACAGTTATAGACTTGAGGTTCCTGTGTGGGATGACGATAATCCACAATGCACCCATCCTGAGCTCCTTCATAATTCTCAATAAACCATTTGTGAAGACAAGTTGGAAATGTGAGCCGTGCTCCTAGTGAAGTACAGTAATCATTGGCTTGTCTCTGGCTGACACCACGGTATCCCATACTATTTAAACTGGTGTACAGTTCCTCAGGTAACCTGGAATATATTAACTGACCTTGACATCCCTTCGTTAACGTGTTGAGATCCAAGATGACTTCAAAGGAAGCTGGTGTTTTAATAAAAGATCAACAGTGTTATAAATTCGCAAAAAGTGTCAAATAAACCACAATTACCGTTGTTGTCAACTAATAGCTTCATTTCATGTATAGCCATTTTAAAGAAACAATATGTCAAGGATAAACATACAGACAGAAAGAGAGACAGAGACAAAAGGAGGGAAAGAGACAAAATAAAGATAGCTGGGGAGACAGAGAGTGGCATAGATCAAACCGACAAAATATTACTTGTAATCTGAACTAGATGAACAACAATAACAGACTTGTGTGTAACATCCTACCTTCAGCAGCAGTTGAGGCCAGAACTCCAGAGGGAGTTAACTACTTCAGTCAAAAACACATTTGACATTTCTACAGATAAAAGAAATTCTTATGCATATTTTTCAATGTCAGTAAGTGAAGGAAAATTGTATAGTGTTACATTTTTCCATTTATGGTTGGTTTTCTGTCATCCTTGTATCCATGTCAATGTTAAAGCGGTAGCCAACACTGTCAATATACAGTAAATTATCTGAATTGATTTGTCTACTCGAAAGTACTAAAGAGTACAAATCTCTGACAAGGGAGGTAGCTCTGATTTTCTACATTGTCAGTAGTCTGTAAATATCTTAATAATAATAATAATAATAATAATAATGTTATTTATATGGCGCAATAATCCATTGAATATTTTCTGTGCGCTTTACACTGACAAGATATGAAGACAACCTAATCTGTCGCAGTTCATGATTTGTGATCTGTACTGCAATATCATTGAATTGTCTCTTCATTCAAGTATTGTGTCCTCCAGAAGATGTCAGTAGGCGAAAGCTTGAGTAAAGTACCCCTGTGGGAGGAAATGTATAACTTGTTTTTATTGTCATTTTGATCCGCTTTCCTGTTAGCATTGTTTTGCTGGGGGGAGGTGTGGGCAATGGAAAATTTCATTTGTGAATATTTATATATATATTTTTAGAACAGTGTTTGGTGAATAGTGACTTTACGAGAAAGGGCAGAAACAACATATGTTCACAAAATCAACACGAAATCATCTTTTGCACACTATTACGCAATCATACGAACCCTTGATCAATTACTTAACTTGCAATTACTTTCTATTTCTTGCTAATCCTAAACAGATTATATTCCTGTTGTTTCCATTGGAAAAATGAGGAGCTATCTCTTCTTACTTGATCTGCTCAATGCTCTCGTGTGATTCCTGGATGCATAAACTGACCGGTCATGTTTTTCCATTGTCAGTCTGCTCAGTTTCTATTGTTGTAGACTTATTTCACTGACCTTTATCACGTTATTCCTTTCTTCTTCCTTGTAATTTACTATTTCAGAATAAATGTGGTCTTCTTCACTGACTGCAGATCTCTGCTTCAGGCACTCCAAAGCACCAGAAGTGAACAGGACCTGAAGAACATCAAGAAAACCCTCCATGATCTCTCAAAACAGTCCTCCATCACACTTCAATGGGTACCATCTCACTGTGGGATCACTGGAAACGAGAAGGCTGACGCTCTCTCCAAAGCAGGCAGCAAAATGGAGCAGTTCAGTCATCCAGTGACCTACAGAGAAGCAAAAACAATCATCCACAACCACTACCGGTCCCAGTGGAAGAGAAGGCAGGGTGAAGACAGTGGTGTTGATGCAATCCACCAGCTCAACAGACACCAGCAAACAACCCTCTTCCGGCTGAGGACTGGCCACTGCAGACTGCTGAGCCACCTCAATCGACTCAAAGTCACCCATACCGATGAATGTCCATGTGGTTGAGGATCCCAGACCCCTGAACACATACGACAACACTGCCCAACACATGATGCTCTACGACGCCAAACCTGGCCAGGAGGGGTGGAGCTGCAGGTGCAGCTTTGAGGCAGCCGCACCGACCTGGAGAAGACAGTGGACTTCGTCATGGCGACCAGTTTGAAAGTCTGACGCTGTCAGCTACATCGACCGCTGAAGAAGAAGAAGAAGAAGAAGAAGAAGAAGAAGAAGAAGAAGAAGAAGAAGAAGAAGAAGAAGAAAAAGAAGAAGAAATTGGTGTTGATGAAAGTGAGCAATAGCACAATTAATTGTGAACATTTCGGAACAGGATTGTTTGAAAACTACTTATGCAGTTATAATGAACATGCTTTTTAACACTTTCTCTCAACCTTAATGTTTACTACTCACTCATAGCTTTCACCATGTTCAGTGTGGGTCTGGAAGTGACAATGTGAATGGCCTCCTTCACTCCCCGGTGGAACCAGTTCATCTCACGTTCCAGCACCGAAACGCTATCTTCAGAGAAGTCGTGTTTCACCCGGTCTAGATATTTTCCCCACATGTAACGACTTTCATTGGTGGTCCCCCAGTCTTTACTTCACTGGTCTTTCTGTTTCTCCCCCACAGAACTGTTTAATATTAAGTTGGGTCACACACACACACACACACACACACACACACACACACACACACACACACACACACACACACACACACACACACACACACACACACACACACACACACACACACACACACACACACACACACACACACACACATACACACACACACACACACATGCACATACACACTGCATGCACCCACGCTCACTCACTCACACACACACACACACACACACACACACACACACACACACACACACACACACACACACACACACACACACACACACACACACACACAAACACACACACACACAAGACACACACACAGACAAACACACACACGTATACACACACACACACACACACACACACACACACACACACACACACACACACACACACACACACACACACACACACACACACACACACACACACACACACACCGGTTGCAGGAGGCGAGTGTGACAGGAAGAGCGGGGGACGCGAGAGCAGAACCAGAGATGACAGCAAAGGAAAGAGTGGAGAGTTTATAGTCAATCCTATCAGAGATTGTTAACCAGTGCAGAAGTGGCGTGGTATGTTCATACTTAGAAGACTGAAGGGCTAATCGGGCAGCATTGATTTGAATTCTTTGGAGGCGACTGAGGAGATACTTTGGAAGGCCAGCAAGGAGAGAGTTGCAGTAATCCATTTTAGACAAAACAAAAGCACAGACCAAAGTTTTTGTGGCATCAGTAGATAGATAGTGGCGAACAAAACTTATTTTGCGGAGCTCAAGATATGCAGATCGACAAACATTTGAGACATGTTGTTGGAGGGAGAGGGTCTGATCTAAGTGTGACTCCGAGACTGTGAACAGAGGGGGAGAGGGAGACAGGAGTGTTGCTGTTGCCCAAGACATAGCCCTGGGGAACACCAAAGGAGAGGTCAGAAGGCTCTGAGTATCTACCATTCACACAGACAGTCTGTGTGCGATGTTTCAGGTAGGACTCAAACCAGGAAAGAGCAGGACCCCGAATGCCAAAAGAGTCATGGAGTCTACAAAGAAGGATAGAGTGGTCTATTGTGTCAAAAGCAGAACTGAGGTCTAATAAAGCCAGAAGAGATACTTTGCTGTCATCAAAAGCAAGGAGGAGGTCGTTTACAATCCTAAGGAGGGTTGTTTAAGTGCTGTGACACTTTTTGTATGCAGACTGATGGGGGTTGAGGAGATGATTTTCTTCAAGATGGGAAAGAAGTTGAAAGAGTTATGAGAAGAAAGATAGATTAGACACAGGTCTGTTATTTTTCATATTGTCTTGATCTAAGGAGGGTTTCGTGGTCAGAGGTCGGACAATGACAGGTTTGAAACTGTTTTGTCCTTGGGGGCGACAAGCATGCTGCGAATGGTGTTGCAGTGTTTGTAGTGAACGACGACTCCATTCTTGTGGATCTTGCGGGTCAGACCCTCTGTGACTCCACGAATATAGGGGATAGCAACATGTCTGAGGTGTGGTGTGACTTGTTCAGAGGACGGGTCAAGAGAGATATGCTTACCCCCAGGTGGTTCCCAGGCCCATCGGGTATAGCCTGAGATGCTGAGGACTTCTTTGAGGTGTTGTTCCTCTTCAGACAGGGCCTCTTCAGTGGAGCGATTGGTCTTGGCTCGGTGGCGGAGCGTGCAGATGACTCCCAGTTTGTGCTTAAGAGACTGTAGTTATGTGCAGTCCCAGTCCACTTGCTTGTGTCGTTTCTGGTTATGCCTGCTTCTCTTGTGATCAAGTCGTAAAATTCAGGCAAGACTGTGAAAAGTGTGGGGTTAGGGCAGACTGTAACATATTCGGCCAGTTTAGATAGTTATTGTATTTTTCGATATATTCTGGCTTGTAGATGCAGCATCTGAGTTATACTTTCACTCCATTAATAGAATCGATCAATCAGAAAGCGGTTTAATAAAACTGTTTACGGTTTTCTCATGAATATTTACCAGAAAATGGCTGCAAACAAAGTCATGTGTCTTGTGACAATTTCGTCCATACCCCATGCAATTTCGTCCAGGCATGACTTGCAATTTCGTCCAAGGACAAAGAGCAAAGCACAGTGACTTGTAGTTTGCAATAAATAATAGAAAGCTTAATATGTGTTTATTTTCTCTTTTTTTATTTATTAACATAATGTTGTGTGTGATCGGAAAACAAAAGAAAGGGCATCCAGTACATTTTATCAAGAGGGTCAAAAATCCACTGTGGCACCTGTAAGCCCCTCAGTAGTGAGACATGATAAAGCTTGTTTAACGTCCTCCGGCCTGGAACAGGCACATATGGGGCATTATTAACTATAAAGATTCTGGAGGTACTGCAATACCCGGAAAGTTCCAATTTTTTAAACGATAGAGTAGTCAGAAACTGCGTTGGACGAAATTGCATTGATGCTTGGAATTTTACCATACAAATTCGTCCAGTTGATTTGTCATAAATACATTAATCTAAATTAAAAAAATAAAATTGCCTATTGGAAATTAATCATTATAAAATACATGCATGATAAAATCACACATGTTGTTGTGAAAACAAAGGAATATTAACATCTTTTTTAGGCACCTGTTGTCACAGGTCACTTTATATAATGAGTGAATAGTATTTAATATTTTTGGGGGTCATTCTCTAGGCTAGTTCTTTTCCTGTTACAAAATGGATACTAAGTTTTTGTCTATTAAGTTTTTCATGCTACTGTGTTAATCCTTTCTCTTTCTCAGTTTCAAGTTTCCTATACGAAATCTGTTTCTTCTTGTTGTACATTAGGCGTTTTGGCAGTTTGTTAAATTGTGGATTTTGTCCTAAAAATCACGCCATTTCAACTTAGTTTTCATTGGTCTAGGGTAGTTCCAATCAGAATCGTTATCTCTGAACTGCAAAGCCATATTTAAAGCTTAGTCTGTCAAAAATTGTCGTCTTATTTTGTTGTCCGTTGCGCAGAGGGAAGCTTTCGAATCTTTCTCCCTCTGTGCTATATACAAGGTTATATTTCGTTCCGCTAACCGGTCAAGAAGAAAGAAATAGTTTCACCCCAAACTCGATATTGTGGGGTGAAACGCTGTATCGTTAACCGGCGACAAGAAGGAAGAAGCCTTGATGTCCACCTAACTGAAGGCCGGCAAGAAGGGGCCATTGCTGTGTTCCTGAACGGAGGCCTAGCTGTCTGGCAGACCATTTTCCAGGAAGCTGTGACGTGCGCCATTGGTCGGGAGGCGGCTAGGGGTGTCTTGGTAGTTAATTTCGGCACTCGGTTAGGATTTGGGGTGAAGTTTAATTGTCACGGGAAGCACAGAGGCGGTAATGAGTTTTTCTTGGTGATAGGGTGTGATAGGAGTAAGGTGTGTCAGAGTAGGCATAGAAGAAAAAACCCAATGACAGGAGTCATTTCCTAGGGACAAAGGTTGGTTAAAAAAACTTACTAGTTGTGTTTAGGGAAATTGTCAGTTTAGGGGAGAAAATGTTGTGTAAATGTAGTCAGTTTGCCGAACCGAATTTTCAGGTTGACTCTGTGATATGTGCATAGTTAAGTTTAAGGTGTGAATGTGAAAATATATTATTTTAAATATTTCTAAATTAAATGAATGAATGTGTAAACACATGACACCACAACAACGCCACAGTAGGCAGGGGACAGATTTTGTGGGTGGAATAAGTCGACTCGATTTAAAAGACAGTAGCCGAGTCGTCATTGTAGGTTTCCATATGTCCTAGTGTGGGGCGGGGGATGTGTTGTAGGCCAAGTAAAGATTTCATGTTGTGTTGTTCGTTACTAATTCATGAGCCAAGTCCAACCATGAATTGTCTTCCCCTTACACGCATTCACACGGGCGTAATATTGGATATTGTAGTAACTGTTGCAAGTTAGGCCAGAGGTTGGTACACACAGGGTTTTACACCTAAAACAAATTAAACCTGTTAGGAATAAGCAGAGCTGCTGAGTCATTGTCGGCACAGGTTTAAATAATAGAATGAAGTGTTAATGTGTAACCAGAGAGAGATAGGCCTAGAGATTTTAAATGGTAAATTTTAGTTGGTGTTGTTTTAATGCAATTGGTTTTGCTCCGTTATATGTTACCGGAGGGCAGAGATAGGATTTGAGTTGTTAGCTCGTAACTTGTGCTGCACGAGAATTGTGGGTTCGTGTCATTTGAAGACAGACTGTGTTTCTGTGATTGGGAAGGGACAAGCTAGAAGCTGTTAGGCTAGTTATTTTTAGGTCACGTCTGTGCGTTAGTGCATTTACGTGTAGGTAAGTGAACAGTAATTGGGATGTGTTTATTTAAACGATACCGTGGTGTACGGCTATGCGGAAATAAAGGGGGAGTTTCGAAGATTAGTTTAATAGGGACATAGGGTTAAATTAGTTTTATTTTTGTTTTAAACAGGCTTTCAGTTGTGGGACGCCAGGTGCTTAGTATGTAAAGGGCCGCGAGTCTGAGGTGGAGTGACGCCGTTGGTGCTGTCCTTAGTTCGTGGAAGAACTACACTGCGAGGAGTGTGAAGAAGTCGTCGCACTGCAGACCTGTTTCTTTCCTTTAATTAACTTAAGACAAAGTCCGTTGTGCCAGTCATTAAACCAGACTAACTTTAAGTTGTCGCCACAGCAATAACTTGTGTGAGGGATTTGATAAAAGTGTGGGGTATTTCCCTACATTTGACTTGGAGTGAAGAGAGATAGTAATAGTTTAATTGGGATGGGGGTGTTCTGTTAGTGAGTTATTGCCCTTGTGTAGTGACAGGCAAAGTAGCTTGTTTACTGCAAGGACTATAACCAGCTGGATTTGACGTTTGCTTGAACAAGCCCCATTTTGTTGTGGTCGTGTTAAACACTCCTCTTTGTTTAGTTATAATAGGTTTATTTACTTTGGGCGAAGTGAGATTCTTTTTTTTTCAGTTAGGATTTAATTATAAATTATAACAATTGGTGGGAGTTTTTGTTGGAAGACAGATCATTACTGTTTAACACCTTTGTGTGTGATCTGATCTTTAACTATACTTCAACCATCTGTTCTTTCTAAATATATTTGGTTGTAATTATAATAGTTGGTGGAAGTTTTAGTTGGAAAGACAGATCATTAGTTTCAACACCTTTGTGTGTGATCTGGTCTTTAACTATACTTCAACCATCTGTTCTTTCTAAATATATTTAATTATAATTAATAGTTGACAGGGGTTTAGCTGGGTAGGTGGGTCACTGCATTAGTTTGGTGATTTGTTTGGCACCATTGCATGTGATATGGCCTTAGAGACATAGAGTCCAGATCTAAATCTGATCAAAAACGTCTGACTTCTGTTGAAAAGAAAACAGTGAGGGGGATGTGTTTCAATAATCAAAACTTAGGACTTCGTCTGATTTTTACAGGGTGTATACACTGACGTCATCATGACGTCATCATAGCCAGCTAAAACATAATTCTTAGAAGAACCGTGGAGTATAGACAGTGACATATCACCACCCCAAATGCTAAAGCAATCAAACAATTAACTGATTTTCTGTGATTTTTTAAAGTACACTCGTGATTTTGTGCAGTCATGCCGTCCAACGTAAAACACACAAACAAGTGGACCAAGACTGAAGTTGTGGAAGTCTTGTGTAACATGTGGCAGACTACATAATATTGAACAAAGTTGATGGTAATTAACACCCCCCCCCCCCACCCACACCACCACCACCACCACCCGGCAAGCACATAAATAACCCCTATTGTCTCTGAAACAGAAAACCTTCTCCCATAAATCAAGTCCTTAAGGTAGAAAAAGAGGCAAGGCCTTTGAGGCTTACTGTGATTTATTGTCACAGTGATCATAGGTTTGTGAATGTTGCTGGCGAGTTATACCCTCCCTCTCTCTCTCTCTCTCTCTCTCTCTCTCTCTCTCTCTCTCTCTCTCTCTCTCTCTCTCTCTCTCTCTCTCTCTCTCTCTCTCTCTCTCTCTCTCTCTCTCTCTCTCTCTCTCTCGAAGTTGAAGAATAATAAAGCTGCTGGCCCAGATAATATTATTGGTGAATTGTTAAAAAATGGTAGCATGCAGATAGTTGACTTTCTCGTGAAATTTTTCAACACGCTCTTTGATGGTGGTTCATTTCCTGAGAATTGGTGTGAATCTATTCTTCTTCCGTTGTTTAAGAAGGGTGATGTTCATAATCCTAGTAATTATAGGGGTATATCCCTTGTTGACATAAGCAGTAAACTATATAGTACAATTATAAACAAGCGTTTGCAAGAATGGGTCGAAGTTAATAATATTACGGGAGAGCATCAGGCTGGTTTCAAAAGGGGATATTCTACAATTGACCACATGTTCACTCTTCTCTCTTTTGTTCAAAAACAGTTTTCTTTCAATCGTAAATTTTATGTTGCATTTATTGATTTTGAAAAAGCCTTCGATTCGGTAAATAGACAGCTATTGTGGCCAATTTTATTAAAACATGGTATAAAGGGGAAATTATTTAAATGTATTAGAGTGAAATGTAGTGAAAAGTAGAGTTAGAACAGGTTCAAATTTGACAGAATATATTAATTGCTTTTCTGGGGTTAGACAAGGGGATGCTTGTAGTCCTGTTTTGTTTTCAATTTTCATAAACGAACTAGCCATAGAAGTTATTAATAATGGTAGTCATGGTGCAAACTTTTCTGATGATTTGTTAGAATTATTTATTTTGTTGCTAGCTGATGACATTCTTTTGATTTCAGAAACTGTGATAGGCTTACAGCGACAGCTGAATAGTTTAAGCAGAGCTGCATCATCCCTTGAACTTAATATAAATATGAACAAAAGCAATATTGTTGTGTTTAGGAAAGGTGGTTATTTGGCTGCGAGAGAGAGGTGGGTGTATAATGGGGCTGTAATGCCTGTAGTAAATGTTTATAAGTATCTAGGTATTTACTTTTCTACACGTTTGAGTTTTAATTTCGCCTGCAAGGACCTAGCAAGTAGGGGAAAGAGAGCTTTAATATGCGTCATGAAAAAATTGGCTACCTTAAATAACAATTCGCTTGATTTACTGTTGAAAATATTTGATTCGCAGATTCAGCCAATTTTGTTGTATGGGGCAGAAATTTGGGGATTAAGTAATTCTGTTACACATTGTGAATCTGTTCATTTGTTCGCATTGAAAAAGTTTCTAGGGGTAGATAAACGTGTTTCTAACGATTTAGTTTACGGAGAGACTGGTAGATATCCATTATCTATCTGCTCAGCTGTTAGATGTATTCAGTATTGGTTAAAACTTTTGTGTATGGATCAGTCTAGACTGGCACGAAAAGCATATAATATGTTGGTACAATTAGATGGGAAGGGAAAACAAAATTGGGTCTCAAGTGTTCGACGTCTTTTGTGTGAGTGTGGATTTGGAGATGTGTGGCTGAATCAGTCTGTTGGTAATCGAAATCTTTTTGTTCGTGTCTTAAGGCAAAGATTAGTTGATTGTAGATGGCAAGTGTGGCATAATCATATTGAAACGAGTAATAGATATATTTATAGAAATATTGTTGATGGACATGATATTCAGTTTTACTTAAAATCTGATTTAGATATGTTTTTGAACAAAAGTATAGTTAAATTTCGTTTTGGTGTATCATAAATTAAAAGTCATTATTATAGGTACAGACAACACACGGAAAGAGATCTAATTTGCCCTATGTGTATGCAAGATGAGGAAAATGAAATACATTTTTTATTTTGTTGTCCATTTTTGGAAACTTTACGCCGACAGTTCATCCCAGGAAAATACTATAGATACCCTTGCTTGTTTAGATTGCAATTACTGCTTAGTTCTAAGAGATATAAAGATATTAAAAATGTGTCTATGTTTTTGTCAAAAGCTTTCAAATTGAGAGAGTTACTGATATCATAGTTTTCTATTTGTTTTTTCCAGTTCTTTTCTTTGTTTCATAAAGAAATATTTATTGTTCCCCCCTTCACAGGGGCCAAAGGCCTTTCTGAATAAATTTCCCGTGTTCCCGTGTTCCCGTGTTCTCTCTCTCTCTCTCTCTCTCTCTCTCTCTCTCTCTCTCTCTCTCTCTCTCTCTCTCTCTCTCTCTCTCTCTGTCTGTCTGTCTGTCTCTCTCTCTCTCTCTCTCTCTCTCTCTCTCTCTCTCTCTCCTCTCTCTCTCTCTCTCTCTCTCTCTCTCTCTCTCTCTCTCTCTCTCTCTCTCTCTCTCTCACTGTCTTTATGGTGTATGTCTTTCTGTAAGTCTGTATCTCTGTGTATATGTGCAATACTTTCTTTTTGTTTTTTAGTTTTGTTTGATTTTAATATAATTTTATGAGCAAATTGTTTCTTTTATAAATGTTACTATGTGTCATTATCTTTGGAATAAAATTATAAAATAACTTT
The DNA here is from genome assembly GCA_017654935.2 of Phymorhynchus buccinoides. Taxonomy (NCBI): domain Eukaryota; kingdom Metazoa; phylum Mollusca; class Gastropoda; order Neogastropoda; family Raphitomidae; genus Phymorhynchus; species Phymorhynchus buccinoides. Next base: position 35,674,538 of record CM065709.1, read on the forward strand.
ACTATTACATTTTCACGAAAATCCATTCAACTTCAAATATCATCATTATTATAAACCTATTTGGTCATGGTCTTCTCTGAATGTAACATAGCTAACGCAGTTAAAAAGAGATTGTGTTTCCATAGTCAGACAAATAAACTGTTCCTTGTTGTTTTAAGGCATGCACTGGCCGTTGTTTCCCTGTTTTACCCTGTGCTGGTGTTGTACAAAATTTGTAAGAGTAAGTTTGCAATGCCTTACTGGCCTTCTTGTTTACTGAGTCGTCTTCACAGCTTCAAAGAACAAAGTCCTTCCATCTGCTCTGTCATTATAATACTGTCCCAAAAAAAGATACGCATAACTTGTAGGCCTAGTCAAAGTTTCATCTTAATTTCAAAACTTAACAGAAAATCACACAATGCGAATTTCTTTTTGAAATTTGACATGGTGCTAGCTGAATGTATGGCGAGAGCATGTGTATCCTCAAATCATTAAGTCAGTTGATATCCTTGGGTGTGATGGCTGTCAGAACAGTAGGGTGTGACCGCCTTGAACAGCAACAAGTGCCTGGGACACTATCAGCATGGGACTTGATCAGACGGCGAATGTCTTGCTGTGGGATGAAGTCCCACTCCTCCTGCTGTGCTTTCAACAACTTGCAGTGATTCACTGGCACATCTTCTCAGCCATGCACGCGTCTATCCAGTTCATCCCTGAAAGGTGTTCTTTTGGGTTCATGTCTGATGATATGGTTGGCCAGAGAATTTCGTGGAGTTGATTGTCGGTGAGCAACTGGGTGCCGAGTCGCACAGTATGAGGTCCGAGCCTTGTCCTGCAGGAACACAGCGTTAATGTCGTGCCGAAGAGGAAGGACGTGTGGACACAGAATGTCCTTAGGTAGTGCTCTGCAGTTAGGCGCCCTTGCACCAACACTAAGGGATTCCCTTTCGTAGAGATTTGCGAACAAGGTGTTAACTCTGTGTTCACGAAATTGCATGAAATTCGATCTATGCATGGCACGTGGGCATGAAAAAATCGCTTTTCTTACATTGTAGGCACTGTGTGCGCATGCGCATGAGCAGAGAGAAACATTGACAGCGATCATGACAAGGACCACTGGGTGAACACTTCTAGTAGTTTGGAGGATATGCGTGCTGCAATACAATGACGGCAACGACATTTGAAAAAGTATGCGTTTCTTTTTTTGGACAGTATATATCACTACTCACTCACTTTGGTTCATCACATAATCTCAGATAAAGAAGTGCCACGTTATCGCTTAGCAGACATTTAGCTGATAGCACAATTCTGGGAAGCTAGTTGCGAAAACCAGATAACACGTATCTGTTTTATTTTCAACTCCATTTCATGTAGCCAACCGACTTCCATTCAAGCTTCAATCCACATTTAAGCTAGCATTTCTTTAAAACAAATACTATACTAATTATAGTGTTTAGTTTCCATTATCGAACTTGGAGGAGACAGGGATTGTTTTTAATAATTTGTATCTGCCTTTTTTTTGTAGATTCGTTTCAGGCAGCCCTAGGCCCTGTCATGTAGTCTCAGACTGACACAGAATTCCATAGCATCATCATCATAGTCATCCGCCTCATTTCCATCAATCATTATTAAAAAAAGAAAGAAAAATGTCTCAAATTCTGTGGCTTTGCATGCCCTGCTCTCATGGTGACCTCAGTTTCGGTTACCAATCCAGTCTATGCCTTGGTGCGTTCGGGTGTTAACGTGGTGAGATGTAACGTGGTGACAGCCCTGACATGGCCTTTGCTGTCGACGGGGCTATAATTTTAATCTTAATCTTAATCTGGTGCGTTCGGGTCAAAGTCATGGGGATCTGTGTGTTCTGGGGAGCTGTCGGTGGAGTGTCGTGGTGGCGCCCTTGGAGGAGAACCTCACTCACGCTGGCTCTGCGAAGAATAGTGTCAGTAGGGGGCTTAGTAGGTGGTGTCCTGAACTCCACCGAAGAGATTCAGCAGCAGTGCAGTGTCTCCTCGGTTGGTTGCCTCCTGATAGACTAACATAGATTCGCTCCCCTTGGACTGCTGGTCTCGGATTCTGCGACCTGAACAAATGGAGGTGTGTCTGCGAGTTGGGATTCGGTATGAGCGGCGTGGGAGCAACGCCACTGTACTGCCCAGAAGATGGAACAGCAAAAAAATCTATATTAATTTTATCAGGCTATTACGCCACAAAGGTCTTCCGAATTAATCACTGACTGCCTGTGTTCAAAACATACTGAAAAGTAATAATAGGACAAAGACCAATGTCATTTTCTTCTTCTTGAGAATTCGGGGTCTGGCCATGTGCTGGCCCTGCGGTGTTTGGAGAGCTGCCAAGACTGCAACATGTGGTCACTTGTCTGTTTTTCAATGCCACATGGGCTTATTTGTTTACATCACTGATGCAAAGGTAGGTAAACTGGTGGTGCTTCAGACGATTGTATTCTGTTGAGTCTGAAAACACAGGCCTCTTCTTGGCAAATTAACAGGTAAGGATGTGCTTTGCTGTATGTTTTAATCTGTTTGAGCCCACTTCTTCTGCTGCTTGGTCTTGATGATAGTGTTGACCTCTGGGAAGCTGACAGAGCTGCTCTTTTGTGGTACCTTCCTTAGCTAGCGAATAAACCGTTTCATTTCCTTACACACTGATGTGCAAAGGAATCAACAGTAGAACGATTACGTGGTGTCTGTTGAGGGAGGCAAGGGCTGAAAACAGATCGTTTAGTTCAGGGTTTTTACTATGCTGTATGGCCTGAAGGACAGACAGGGCGTCAATGAGGAAGATAATTTTGTTAGAGGTGTGGGGGTGATCTCGACGTAGGCTGCTGCAGTATTCAAGGGCTCTGCCTCAGTTTTGTAGTTTGTTGTACAGAGGCCAGTTGGCAAAACTTGTCTTCTATGGCTTGAGAGA
>CM065709.1:35679944-35697444 GCA_017654935.2 Phymorhynchus buccinoides
GAGTCCTTCTGTGAACATCCCCAGTGTCCGGGATTTCTGTGTCGAAATGGACAGTGTGTGTTGCACAGTCAACGGTGTAATGGATACTCTGACTGCTTGGATAACTCTGATGAACGTTTAGGGGACATCTGTTTCAACTGGAATCAAGAGGAGCTCACCTTTAATCCCCCAAACAAAGGTCGTTATATCAATTTAGACGGCACTGGCTACTTCACCCGGCAGCTGATAGGAGATGACGAGCCATGTCCAGACAGTCATTACCGTTGTACAGCAGAGTGGCTGTACTGTCTGCCTGTCTACACTCGGTGTAACGGAATGAACGACTGTGTGTATGGAGAAGACGAACAGGACTGTGAGAGGGCGACATGTCCTGGGTTCTATCAGTGTCAGAATTCCAGAGTGTGTGTGCATGGAGACCATCTGTGTGATGGCTGGGGTCAGTGTCCACAGCGGGATGATGAACTGATGTGTGACTTTGCCCCCTGTCCACAAGGCTGTCTGTGTCTAGGTCACTGGTTTGCATGTAAAAGCAAATTTCTTCCTGATATTTTTCCAGAACTTCGATTTTCAGACGTTACAGACACAGGGATGTCTTTGGTAGATTTCCAGATGAATGTTTATTTAATTGTGCTGATCCTGTCTAACTGTTCCCTGCTTAATATATCCACTATTCAAAATAGAAATCTGCAACACGTTGACCTTTCCGAGAACAACATAAAGACTCTTACTGTTGCTTATCTTCTTCAATTACCACATCTGAAAACCCTGAACGTAGCAAACAATCCTATAGAACACAGTACAGATAAACTGAGGAAGCATGTCAATTATGTCGTGAGACATGTAATTTTATCCCAGACACATCCCAATATTGTCGATACGTTACTCTCTTTATACTTTTACCATGCAGAATACTTTAACATCTCTCTTGCCAAAATAGCAACGTTCCGGTCTACAGGCTTAAAAAATGCACCACGTTTGTCTAAACTTGATACACGGTGGAATCCAGTTGGCAGTTTTCCTTGGTATACCCTGTCAGAGTCAGTGAATTTGAAAACCATATTCTCATCTGATTACAGATTTTGCTGTCAGAATTTATTCCGTCAACATCTGGTGAAACTGCGATGTTTTTCGCCTTTCACCATTTTCCAGGCATGTGAAACACTGTTACCATCAGAATTACAAAGGATCTTTTTCTTGCTAGTTAGTTTGATTGCAATAATAGGAAATATAGCTTGTCTTTTGGCTTCGTTTATACTTTCTAAATTATTTGTCAAGACCTTCTCAAAGGCCATTGGCCATTTACAGTATGCAACTACTTTAATGGGAGTTCATGTTGGCATTACGATGGTAGCAGACATACTGCTGCATGGAAGATACATTGAAAAGGAAAAGGAATGGGTCAGAAGTTTACCTTGCAAAGTGAGTGGTTTTCTGTGGCTGGTGTCCAATGGAGTGTCTGTTTTGGTCATTACATTGATTAGCATGAATCATTTCGTCCACTTTTGTTTTTCCACTACAACAACACAGGTAGATAAACATATAACAGAATCCATGTTCTTTGTAGCATGGGGTGTGGGAATTGTGTTGTCGGTGATACCATTTCTTCCTGGGCTGTCACACTGGGGAGTCCATGGCCAGTCTGGTCTGTGTCGTTTAGCCATCTTTACTCGTCATGGAGATCTCCAGTCGTTCAAGTGGTTCCCCGTTGTTTGCATCGTGAACTTTGTTGCTTGCTTACTACTTGTAGTTTTTATTCTTCTCATTCAAAAACAGTTACCAGCTTACAGAATCCAACTTGACCTCACTAAAAGGTCTCTGTATTTCTCAGCCCGCTTGACCACAAAGATTGCTGTTACAACCAGTGCTTGTTGGCTGACGTTGGGTTTGGTTGTGATGATGACCACAGCTGGTGTCACCGCTTTACACAGGATCCAGGAGGCCATGGTGGTGTTTGTCTTACCACTCCCCTCTGCTCTCTGTCCTGTTCTCTACGTGTGGACTGTGCTCACAGAACTACAGGGTCGAGCACGAGAAGAAAAAATGTTAAAAATTCTTAAATCACGCAGAAACGTTCATGCAAATGTGCATCAAACCAAATCATAAGCTAATATTATTTTGAATGTGAGTACATTATGAATATTGCTGTTACAACATAAAAACTTAAACCTATAATTATGTCAAAGGATTATGGCGTGTCATAAAAATCAATAGTTGTGTCCAAAATATATTGATTATTATAGCATGTGAACATAAGTATTGCGGGTTTCATGCTTTAGGATACACTCCTAGCCTTTGTTGCAAATGTTTTGCTTTCATTCACCATGGCACATATGTGTTCATGTCTGTCTCTCTTTGCTTGTCTGTCTTATTCAATCTCCCTTTCTCCACTCTCTCTCTTTTACTTTATGACTTCGTTCACATGAGACACATAAAACACAAGGCGTTCAGGTAGTATTTGGTCCTTTAATGAAAGTCAATAACGAGACGTTTCGTATGGTACATACGTTTTCGATGTAAAAAGAAAGACTGACAGACAGCAAGCAAAAAGTAAGAGTTCAAAATAGAAAGAGAAGACTGAGTTGAAATTCAGATATAAAAGGAAGACTGAGTAGATATCATTTCTAGAAGAAGAAAAAAGGGAGTAAGGCAATATTCATGGGTTCAGGTAGTATTTCGTTGACATGGCTAGAGTTGTTGATCAATTCAAACTGATTTCGTTTGGTGTGTCTGAAAATAGTAACAAGGGACACAATTAGTGAACCACGACACCGTCGTTTGATATGCAATGGCTTCCATGTCACATGTCAGATTTATGGTTTCTGTTGCAATCAATCAGCAGAACGTATCAATCAGTGTGGTTTGGCTTGGTAGTAAATGTTTAAAGTTGAAGTTTCAATGAACTGTGTTAGCATGCACAAGTTCTCAGGCCTTTCAAAAAGTGATGAAGATTAATAGAGTTGAATGGTACTTCCTCCAAAGCTGTAGATTATGGAATAGAATTTGTGTTATCGTTTGCACTAGCGGTTTGTAACCTTGTGCTTTCATGCGGTTATATTAAGCTTGATGCCTTTCCCATTCATGTAGATGTTCTACTTGCCATAGAATTAATTGGTTTGTACTGTTGCAAAACATCACTATTCCTTTCCTTTAAACTCCATTGGCGCCATGTTTCCATAAAAATGAAATATAAATTAAGCAACGCAATGATCTTTGATATCACTCGTACTACAATACAAAATGATTGACTCATCCTTAACAAATCTACAACTATTCCACAAATTAATGTCGGTATTATTGTCATTTCAGAAGCTTAGGATTTGCAGTCTAGAACAAATGTATGCGTATATATAGACACACACAGTAAAGCACAGAGGTAGACATACCAAGGAGCATGGAGGCTCTCTATCTTTCTGTGAGGTACTCCCGATTCTATGGAACTACAGTCGAACCCCAGTATGCGACCACCCTACAGACTGGCCAAACTGTCCGTAATTGTGAGGTGGTCGCTATACTGGAGACTCTTTTAGTAATAAATAAGAAGGGAAGAGACTGAGTAAAACTGTCCGTACTACTTGGGTTTCTGCGATACTTAGATATCCGTTAGGCTAGGTTCGACTGCATCAGGATAAGATATGATTTGTTGCTTTTGAATTAATTTTGACTTGTTCTGTTTCTTCAAATAAAATATGAGATCAACAAAGACAGTAAGTGGTCTAAAGCATTTGACCTGGGAAGATGTAAGTTCATGCTGTACTGTTTTAATACCGTCAGAGGCACTGCTTTACAATTTCACCAGACGTTGTTTTACAATCTCACCAGAGGCACCACTTTATTATTTCACCGGACACTGCTTTACAATAATTATTATCTCCATATTACTGCTTTACAATATCACCAGAGGCATTCATTTACAATATCATCAGAGGCACTGCTTTACAATATCACCTGAGGCACTGCTTTACAATATCACTAGAGGCTCTGCTTTAAAATATCGCCTGAGGCACTGCTTTACAATATCATACCTCCTCCATTTCTCGGTTGTTTCCAATGTTTCCGTTCTTGCCTTTCTTACTGCAGATTGAGTACTTCATCCTCTATCATTTAACACTAATTTTCATCCATTTACATAATTTAACACATGCATTCAATAATAGTAGAAGACAAAGGCAAGACGGAAAACATTAATGAACCAGGACTGTGACCAATGCTCTGCGGCTGTTGTGTGTACTGCACTACATAGGGGGGTCCTATTAGATAATGGCCTTTATCATGACTGCGATTAATTTTTCAACAAAGATAATTAGCTGAAAAGGTTAATTAAATACAGCTTAATGTTTGGTAAGAAAGGCAAGTGTGAAAATGCGGGGAGAGCTGAGAAATGTAGGGGGTGGCACACCTTAACCTTTAGCCACTGCTTTGCAACATTACCAAAGTCAATGCTTTACAATATAACCAGAGGCACTGCTTTACAATATCACCTGAGGCACTGCTTTACAATATTACCAGAGTCACTGCTTTACAATATCACCTCAGGCACTGCTTTACAATATTACCAGAGGCACTCCTTTACAATATCACCAGATTCACTGCTTTACAATATCACCAGAGTCACTGCTTTACAATATCACCAGAGGCACTGCTTTACAATATCACCAGAGTCACTGCTTTACAATATCACCAGAGGCACTGCTTTACAATATCACCAGAGGCACTGCTTTACAATATCACCTCAGGCACTGCTTTATAATATTACCAGAGGCACTCCTTTACAATATCATCAGATTCACTGCTTTACAATATCACCAGAGTCACTGCTTTACAATATCACCTGAGGCACTACTTCACAATATCACCAGAGTCACTGCTTTACAATATCACCAGAGTCACTGCTTTACAATATCACCAGAGTCACTGCTTTACAATATCACCAGAGTCACTGCTTTACAATATCACCAGAGTCACTGCTTTACAATATCACCAGAGTCACTGCTTTACAATATCACCAGAGTCACTGCTTTACAATATCACCAGAGTCACTGCTTTACAATATCACCAGAGTCACTACTTTACAATATCACCAGAGTCACTACTTTACAATATCACCACAGGCACTGTTTTACAATATCACCAGCGTCACTGCTTTACAATATCACATGAGTCACTGCTTTACAATTTCACCAGAGTCACTGCTTTACAATATCACCAGAGACACCGCGGAGAATGTGGGGAAATGTTTGACAGATATTGATCTTCTCCCCCTACTCCGTTGTTGTCTTTGTTGTTTCATTTACAGCAAAAGCAGACGATCTCTACAAGATTAATAGCACGATAGGCACTTCACCAGGAAGCCTTGATAAATATTTTACAAAAATATTTTCAGTACCGTTATGATCCTTGCTTTCCCAGTCAGATGGTTGAATGGTACACCAGACTGAACACTTAAACAATTTTAGTGGATGGACTCCTTCGAAGTCGGAGTGTGGCTGCCCACGTGGTGGGATTATTAAAATTGGTCGCACACGTAATGTTCTCATCCCTGGCTGTGTTCAAGTGCTACGGCTGTTGGGATGATCCCTGGAGTCTTTAAGCCAGGCTATGACAACAGCAACAGTGGATTGGCGTCACTCACATCAAATAGCATCTAGGACATCGTGACTGTTGTTGTTGTTGTTGTTGTTGTTGTACCCTGGCTTAAAGACTCCAGGGATCGTCCCAACAGCTGAAGCACTTGAACACTATGGTACAAAAAGACAAGTAAGGGAGGAGGACATATACGTGTGTGGACCATTTTTGATTACCCCACTACATGGGCAGTCACACTCCGACTTCAGAGGATTTTGAGCTGATGAGGTTATGCTAGGAGCTTGCCATGGCTAAAGACAATCCCCGCATAACTATGCAGAACATAGCATTTTGATGTAGCCGCTGTACCGCCAACGGCTGAAGACCAGCAATCCTTCAGTGATGAAGGTGAAGACGTGGACCAAGGAGGCTACGGAGGCCCTCAACGGGTGTTTTGAGCGCACTGACTGGGACGTACTGATGGAGGGTGACTCGCTGGAGAAGCAAGTGGATACCGTAACCTCCTATATCAACTTTTGCATTGACATGCTGGTGCCCAGCAAGGAGGTGCGGATCTACACCAACGACAAGCCCTGGGTGTCCAGAGAGCTGGCCGGCGTCATCAGGCAGCAACTGACAGTTTAAGAGCCGAAGCTTTCTTCCGTCAGATTCAATATTTTAATTCCTCATCCAGTTTTAAATCTGATTTTCTTTTCAATTAAGCGCAGAATGACACCTTCTACGCCTGCTTCGACACCGCTGACTTCTCCACTGAGCGTTCAAGCGCTCTCCTGGAGCTGGCTTAGCGGGACAATGGAGAGGAGGTGCTGATGGAGGAGGAGGTGAGGAGACAGTTCCGGCAGGTCAACCCACGCAGTGCCTGCGGTCCTGATGAGCTGCCTGGGGTGGTGCTGAATCACTGCCACGACTCCCTGGCTGCTGTGTTCAGGGCCCTCTTCCAGCAGTCCCTGATCCTCCATGTGTGGAAATCCTCCATCCTCATCCCTGTCCCCAAAAAGCCCTCCCCCACCACCCTCAACGACTACCGCCCTGTGGCCCTGACCTCTGTCCCCTTCAAATGCCTGGAGAGGATGTTGCTGCGCAGACTGCTGGAGGTCACAGGCCAGTTCCAGGACCCCCTGCAGTTTGCCTACAGCCCCAACAGGAGCACAGACGATGCCATAATCACCATGCTCCACTCTGTGTTGTGCCACCTGGACCGGCAGGGGACCTACGCCAGGCTTCTGTTCCTGGACTTCTCCTCGGCCTTCAACACCATCCAGCCTCACCTGATGGTGCGGAAGCTGAAGGCGATGGACGTCAACCCTCTCATCATCAGATGGCTCTGCAGTTTTCTTACAGACAGGCCTCAACACGTGATGGTCAGTACATCCACGTCGTCTGTTCCCTCAGGACAGGTCCGGACCAACACTGGAGCTCCACAGGGGTGTGTCCTGTCTCCTGCTCTTTTCACCCTCTACACCTCTGACTGCTGTGGTACTGCTTAGGCCACCCTCCAGGTGAAATTCTCAGATGACACTTCGCTGACCGGCCTCATCGCAACCAGTGAAGGCTCTTACAGGGACGCTGTGGAGGCACTTGTTGGCTGGTGTGACGAGAACCATCTCCTCCTGAACGTGGCAAAGACCAAGGAGATGGTTGTCGACTTCAGGAGGAACCAGCCCAAGCCAGCTCCACTAGTCATCAAGGGAGAGGAAGTGGAGTTGGTGGACCAGTACAAGTACCTGGGATCAATTATCGACAAGAGGCTGGACTGGTCTGCCAACTCCCAGGCCCTGCTCAAGAGGGGCAACCAACGCCTCTTTTTCCTGAGGAAACTGAACGGGTTTGGGGTGGGCCTGAGACTGCTGGATCTCTTCTATGGAGCGACAGTAGCATCGGTGCTCACCTTCAGTTTCCTCAGTTCCTTCGGCAGCCTTAAAGGTGGACCCTGACGGATGAGTTTTTGCAAGAAACACGTCGAGATCACCAGAAAGACAGCCTTTTCAAGGATCGGAACACTCACTTTGCTCTGGTTTCCTAGAAATTAAACAGTCAAAACGGCGATTTCTCCTTGGCGGAGATGCCGGAAAGAGTAGCCATTTTGGATGGGGTGGGTGAAGGTCACTCATTGTGGTTGAAGCTTTTTTGTTTTTTTTTGTAGTGCAGTAAAAAAAAAAAATGGAGCTGTTTCCTTTGTTGTGAGCGAAACTCCTTTAGATAATCTGTATAATTTTTTTTTAAGAAAAACAAGGCTTGTATTGCGAACCTTTCGTGCAAACGATTTGGTCTAAACGCAGGCGGTTAGAAAAGAGACGACACACGCCTTCTCTTTGGGTGAAAGAATTTGACTTCCAGCACCTCCGCCAAGGAAGAATCGCCGATTTGACGGTTTGATTTCTAGCAAACCAGACCAAAGTTAGTGTTGCAATCTCTGTAAAGGGTGTTTTCCTGGTGATCTGGACGTGTTTCTTGCAAAAAACTCATCCGTCAGGGTGGCCCTTTAAGGAACATGACAGAGCCAAGCTGGTAAAGATCACTAAAGCAGCTGGCAAGCTGATGGGGGGTCCGGTCCCCAGCCTGCAGGAGCTCTTTGAGCGCAGGGCAGTGAGGCGGCTTAAGGCTATGCAGGGCGATGCAAGTCACCCGTTGAGTGAAGTGTTGGCGGCTCAGACTTCCTCAAGATCTAGGTGGCTGATCAGCTTTAGTGCCCGAACGGACAGACTGAGGCGATCGTTCCTGCCCACTGCTGTCTGCCTCCTTAACAGCAGACTGTGAACTGAGCGGCGGCCAACCTGTGCTCAGCATCCGTGGTTTCGGTGCAGGAAGAATGGCAGAAAGTGTGTGTGTGTGTGTGTGTGTGTGTGTGTGTGTGTGTGTTGTGTGTGTGTGTGTGTGTGTGTGTGTGTGTGTGTGTGTGTGTGTGTGTGTTGCTGTTGCTATTTGCTTTTACATACAATGTTTAATGTTGTTAATAATTTACCTATTATGTACTATTTGTATGCTTTGTTTACTTTAACCACGTTGGCAATGTTATTATACTTCATTTAATACACCCCCCACTTTCCCACATGATACGGGCAGAAAGGCCTATTCATTAAAATTTACGACTTCGACTTTTCTCTCTCTCTCTCTCTCTCTCTCTCCTTCTCTCTCTCTCTCTCTCTCTCTCTCTCTCTCTCTCATCTCTCTGCCAGGTCTCTCTCTCTCTCTCTCTCTAAAAAAACTAGCATCGCTCCACAGAAGAGCGATCAACTTAATCCTGCCAGATCCATCTCTGTCAACTTCAGAAAAGTTTCATAATCTTGAAATTTTACCACTTGAACACCAGTTACAGTACAACACAGCTGTCCTAATGTATAAAGTCCACAGTAACTTGACACCCCAGTACCTAGAAAATCTCTTCACTCCTTCCACATGTAGTTATCGTTCTGATAAATATGTTCTTCCACGCACCCGCATTGACCTTTACAAAACAAGCTTTTCCTTTTCAGGGCCATATGCTTGGAACTCACTGCCTTCAGATGTAAAGGCATTTTCGTCAGTATCAAATTTCAAATCTAACTTACGGGGGCATCTTCTTAATCCCATCCATTAAAACTTCACTATCACTTAATGCACCACACACGAGCCATTTTGTCTGTTTAGACTAATGCTGTCATTTTGTTTCTCTGATTATGTTTGCTTGGTTTTTTTTTCTTTTTCTGTTTGACATTAGGCTACTTGTGTCATTATGCTTTTATGATTACTTTTACTTTTTATTTGATTTACATTAGCCTAATTGTGTTATTATGATGCTATGATTATTATGATTATTATGATTATTATTATTATTATTATTAGTAGTAGTATAGTATAGTAGTAGTAGTAGTAGTAGTAGTAGTAGTAGTAGTAGTAGATGAAGTAAGTTGTGGTGGAAGTCATTTTTTTTCTTCTCTTCATTTATGTTTTGTTTGGCCGGTTGGTTTCTGTTTTGCTTGTTCTTATTACTGATGGTGATGTTCTGCGTACCGTGTTATTGTTACATTACTGTGGCACTCTAGTTGTAATAGTAGTGGTAGTGGTAGTAGTAGTGATGGTGATGGAGGTAGTGATAGTAATTGTAGTAGTAGTAGTAGTAGTAGTAGTAGTAGTAGTAGTAGTAGTAGTAGTAGTAGTAGTAGTAGTAGATGATGAAGTAAGTTGTGGTGGAAGTCATTTTTTTTTTTTCTTCTCTTCATTTATGTTTTGTTTGGCCGGTTGGTTTCTGTTTTGCTTGTTCTTATTACTGATGGTGATGTTCTGCGTACCGTGTTATTGTTACATTACTGTGGCACTCTAGTTGTAAGTAGTAGTGGTAGTGGTAGTAGTAGTGATGGTGATGGAGGTAGTGATAGTAATTAGTAGTAGTAGTAGTAGTAGTAGTAGTAGTAGTAGTAGTAGTAGTAGTAGTAGTAGTAGTAGTAGATGATGAAGTAAGTTGTGGTGGAAGTCATTTTTTTTTTTTTCTTCTCTTCATTTATGTTTTGTTTGGTCGGTTGGTTTCTGTTTTGCTTGTTCTTATTACTGATGGTGATGTTCTGCGTACCGTGTTATTGTTACATTACTGTGGCACTCTAGTAGTAATAGTAGTGGTAGTGGTAGTAGTAGTGATGGTGATGGAGGTAGTAATAGTAATTGTAATAGTAATTGTAATAGTAGTAGTAGTAGTAGTAGTAGTAGTAGTAGTAGTAGTAGTAGTAGTAGTAGTAGTAGTAGTAGTAGTAGTAGTAGTAGTAGTAGTAGTAGTTGTAGTGGTGTGGTGATGGTGGTGGTGATGGTGGAAGTAATAGTAATAGTTGGTGAAGACGGGGTAGAGGGTCCATGGGCGGGTGGAGGGCCCGTGCCGGTTGTCTCATGGAGTGGGGCGGGTTTCGGTCGGGTTTGTCCATGAGACGAATGCTAAACATTTACACTTGTCTCATGGGCAGAATGTGACTGAGATTTGCTTTGTTTTGTGGCATAGTTGGAGTGGGCTTCTTACCCGCCCATGGGCTTTTTGCTCCGTCTAACACTAGTAGTAGTAGTAATTGTAGTAGAAGAAGTATATTGTAGTAATAGAGGTGTTTTTAATCTATTACCTTGTTTAACTGGTTGATTAGTTTTCTATTTTATTTGTTTTTATTGCTCTGCCTGCCATGTCGTTGCTATATTACTGTTTGTTGTTATTTTTTGTTGGCGATGTTCCTGTGTCTCAGTGTTCATTTATAGTATTAGTTATGTATTGCATGCTTAAAACCAAGGACAGAATGGAAGACTAGGCCCAGCCTAAATTCTTTTCCTTGTAAAATAAAGTTTCTGAGTTCTGAGTTCTCTCTCTCTCTCTGTCTGTTCATTTTTTTTAAATTCTGAAGCACGTTACAGTAACACGAGTGTAAGCAATGCAAATGCAGCCACATGATGTTGTAAACGGACGGTATAGTAGGTGCCTATTGTAAAGTAGAGCATTTGAGAGCGTTGACACTTTGGTGTCATACTTAAATACCCACCGGGTCACGTGTCAAAATCACGGATTTCGCGTGTTTCCCCTCTTATAGCTGGTAAGAAATCTTGTTTTGACCAGGTTTGACTCCCATACAAATGTCCCCACATTGAAAACGAAACATCATTTTAAAGAGCAGCCCCAATTTGAGGTTGGGGATATTTTGTATGTGGGTTACAGCTACCCAGAAAAAGCCAAGGGACTTTATCGTGGTGCGTCAGTGTGTCTTTAACATGTAGACGTCGCTCGAGATTATGCCGTTCAAAATCAACCAAGCGAAGTGAGTTTAGAGTCTTTAATCACTGTTTGTATGATTACTATAGGCCTTTACCCAAATGGCTTTTATCACTGGCTGACATTAGCCTGTAGAAAGGGCCAATAGTAAATGAGAGCTGTACTATAAATTATATTCTACAGTATTGAAATATCATGCTACAGCTTAGTCTTTCGTGGAAAACTATGACTCTCGAACGAGATGGGGTGGGGGTGGGGGGGGGGGGGGGGGGGGGGCTTGCACCGGCTCTGGTGCTGCAGCCAAAGGGACTGGTTGGCCTTTGGGGACCTTCCCCAACGACAACTCTCGTCCTCAAATCCCTCTGGCCGAGAGAGTGGGGATGTACCCTGGACAAGGCGTCGCCACTATAAACTCATTCTCGCCCACCCCGCCAGAATAGCATCTGCCCCCTCAACTATCTGGCAGTCATTGTCGGAAACGACAGACAGGCAACAACAGCAATGCATAACCAAGCCTATCCCCTCCCCCTCCTCCTGTCCCAATTTGCTTTCTTCTTGACTGGGCAAGGGTTACTGTTTTCAAAACTTTAAAGACCCACTGACCCAACACGATTAAGTCCCTTGGTTTTTTTCTGGGTAGCTGTGACCCACATACAAATGCCCCCAACTTCAACTTGAAGCTGCTCTTTTAAAATGATATTTCGTTTTGAATTTGGGGACATTTGTATGGGAGTCAAACCCAGTCAAAACAAGATTTCTGACCAGCTATAAGGGGGAAAAAACGTTCGTTTTGAATTTGGGGACATGTGTGTGTGTGTGTGTGTGTGTGTGTGTGTGTGTGTGTGTGTGTGAGTGCGTGCGTGCGTGCGTGTGCGTGTGCGTGCATGTGCGTGTGCGTGTGTGTGCGTGTGTGCTCTCTCATGCCCGTGTGAGTGTGTTAGCACCTACAGACTTGCACAGGCCCGTCAGAATTTCACTGTGCTCGACGAAGTGAGAGATTGCACGTGCGCACGTGCAATATTGGTCAGATTCCATTGGTCAAAATGGCACTCTTTTCTTTTATGATTAGAGGGACAGAGAGGCCTTGAATAATAAGGGGCCGTAACATAGGGAAAAAAGGAACACTATATTTTCTGTTTTTTTAATTTATGTGTGTAGTGGGGATGAGATGGGCGTGGGGATGGATTGTGGAAAGACAAAGAAAGCAGGGGAGGAGAGGTGGTTAGGCAGGGAGGGGGCTAGGAAACGGGGGATAGGTAGACTGTCTTTCTGTGTGTCTATCTGTGTGTTTCTCTTTCACTCGCTCTCTCTGTGTACCTGTCTGTTTGTCTGTTCGAATGCCTCTCTCTCCCTTCATCTGCCTCTCTCTCTCTCTCTCTCTCTCTCTCTCTCTGTGTCTCTGTCTCTCTCTCTCTGTCTCTCTCTCTCTCTCTCTGTCTCTCTCTCTCTCTCTCTCTGTCTCTCTCTCTCTCTGTCTCTCTCTCTCTGGGTAGAAAGGCCTACTCACTAAAATGATTCGTTCGTTCTCTCTCTCTCTCTGTCTCTCTCTCTCTCTCTCTCTCTCTCCCTCTCTCTCTCTCTCTCTCTCTCTTCCTCTCTCTCTCTCTCTCTCTCTCTCTCTCTCTCTCTCTCTCTCTCTCTCTCTCTCTCTCTCTCTCTCTCTCTCTCTCTCTCTCTCTCTCTCTCTCTCTGACACACACACATAGGCCTTTGAATACAAGTGTTCAATTCTGTGTCACACGACTAGGTTGATCTTACCAAACCACGGGCATCTTCTTTTTAGTTTAATCGCAATAAGGGAACCAGGTCATGGGTTGTTGAACACACACCTCCCTCCTCTTTTTCTGTGATTTGCACTTACATTATCAAATGGGTTTGCTTGCTGATGGAGTGACTAAAAAGCTTGGCTGTGTAACAAATTGATAGCAGGCATTGTTATTAGTCATTTTCATTGAGTATGTAACTGGAGAGGGAAGGAAATAAGGTATTTTTTGCATATTAAGAACTTCGTTATAGCTATATACTGACAGTGAAGTATATGATATGTCAGCCTAGAACCACTTTCAACAGCCTTTTCCCACTTACTTTAAAAAAAAGGTTATGCTTAGTTTTCCTCATTAGTCCCTTGCTAGAATTTTCGTTTAATTATAACTGTCCATGATCAAAATGCCTTTGGCACTGAAGGGATTAAAGAATGATGATGAAAATGTCCCTACATCAGAAATTGACAAACGCACCTTGAGGAAACATCATGCCAAATTGCATGCTTGTTACATGAAAATTGTCCGACTTCAAAATGCCATTGGCATTGAAAGGGTTAAAGGCTGAACTGCAATTGTCCATACATCAGAAATTGATAAAACACAAGAAACTATCATATTAAATGTCATGCTTATTTCATGAAAATTTCCAACACTAGATTTTTAAAAAATTATAACCATCCGCGATCAAAATGCCCTTGGCACTGAAGGGGTTAAAGGCTGAATTGAAAATGTCCCTACGTCAGAAATTGATAAGCACACCATAAGAAACTATCATGCCAAATGTCATGCTTATTTCGCGAAAATGCATACCACTAGAATTTGTTTTAGTTATAAATGTCTGCGAAAAATGCCCTTGGCACTGAAAGGGTTAAAGGCTGAATTGAAAATGTCCCTACGTCAGAAATAAATAAACACACCATTAGAAAATATCATGCCAAATTCCATGCTTGTTACATGAAAATGCACACCACTAGAATTGTTTTTAATTAAAGTTGTCCGCAATAAAATGCCCCTGGCACTGAAAGAGTTAAAGGCTAAATTGAAAATGTCCCTTCGTTAGAAATTGATAAACACACCATAAGAAACCATCAAGCCAAATTTCATGTTTCTTATATGAATATGCCCAACACTAGAATAAATAACAAATTATAACTGTTCGCGATCAAAATTCCCTTGGTACTGAATGGGTTAAAGGCTGAACTGAAAATGTCCCTATGTCAGAAATTGATAAACACACCATAAGAAACCGTCAAGCCAAATTTCATGTTTCTTATATGAATATGCCCAACACTAGAATAAATAACAAATTATAACTGTTCGCGATCAAAATTCCCTTGGTACTGAATGGGTTAAAGGCTGAACTGAAAATGTCCCTATGTCAGAAATTGATAAACACACCATAAGAAACTACCATGCCAAATTGCATGCTTATTGCAAGAAAATTCACCAGACTAGAATTTTTTAAATTTATAACTATATACTATGATAATGCGTTTGGCACTGAAAGGGTTAAAGACTTAATTGAAAAAATGTCCCTTTGTCAGAAATTGATAAACACACCATAAGAAGCCATCATGCCAATTTTTATGCTTAGTGCATGACAATTCAGAGCACTAGAAAAATGTTTTATTAAAAGTTCTGCGATCAAAATATCCGTGGCACCGAAAGGGTTAAGGGCTGAATTAAAACTGTCCGTAAGTCAGAATTTGATAAACACACCATAAGAAACTATCATGCCACATTTCATGCTTAATGCATTAAAATTCACAGCTCTAGAATGTTTTAAAATTAAAATTTCCACAATAAAAATACCCGTGGCACTGAAAGGGTTAAAGGCTGAATTGCAAATGTCCCTACCTCAGGAATTGATAGACACATCATAAGCAGCCATCATGCCAAATTGCACAATTGTACGTTAAAAATGAACAATTCTGACAATTCCTCCTCAGCTATTCTCACACATGCACTTCCAGCAACAGTTGAAAGTACATATTTCAGGACAAGTTGAAATAATTAATCAAGTGAAGTCAACGCATCAATGAGCAAATGGAACAAATGATTGTGTATTCTCTTTTCCTCCAAAACACTCGCGCTCACTACACTCAGACTTATAATCAAAGGCAGAATTGCGCACGCACGCGCGCACACATACACGCACACATACAGGCGCGCACGCACACACAAACACGCACGCACACGCACACGCACACACACACTGTGCGTATGTTTGCGTGAGAACGAGGGAATCAAACTTTAAATCTCAACACAAAGAACAAAGGAGCGATTCAAGCATGGAATGAAAAAGATGTTATCTTAACAGGATCGAAGCTTCCTTTTTGGGGTTTCATCTTTCTTTGGGTTTTTTCTTCTTATCTTTCTTTCTTTCTTTCTTTTTGTCTTGCCTTCCTTCTTTCTTTCTTTATTTCTATATATCTTTCTTCTTCTTCTTTTTCCTTCTTTTGCTCTCTTTCTTTCTTTCTTCTTCTTCTTCTCTTTTTGTTGTTGTTGCTGTTGTTGTTGTTTGTTCTTTGTTGTTGTTGTTGTTGTTGTTCTTCTTCTTCTTCTTCTTCTTCTTCTTCTTCTTCTTCTTCAGTCATCATAATCATCATGATCATCATATTTTACTTGCTTTTTTTTTTTTTATCAACGAATATTTATCAAAAGTATTTTAACGTAAACCGTTGCTTTTGTTTTTTTCCTTTTTAATACGTGGTAAGATTTAACGTGGTGACAGCCCTGACATGACCTTAGTTGTCGACGGGGCTATAACTTTAATCTTAATCTTAATCATCCTCATCATCATCATCATCATCTAATCATCCTTCTTCTTTCTTCTTCTTCTTCTTCTTCTTCTTCTACCCATGAAACAAGTTCAGTCTATCAATCAATCTACTCTCTTGCTCTGTCTCTTCTGTCCTTATCTTTTCTACTTTATTATTATTGGAGGTGGTAGACAAATCAGTGTTTTGTGAACACGATAAAGATGATTATGTAGGTTTACGAACTAGAAAGAGGCAGAGTGGGAGGTGAAATATGACGACAATAATTAGATGACAACGTCGATGATTGAGAGAGTGCTGACCACGGTGATGATGATGATGATGAAGAAGATGACAATGATGATGTGGATGGTGACGAGGATAACATCGACAACGACAATATGATGACGACAGTAATGATGATGATGATGATGATGATGATGATGATGATGAAGATGATGGTGATGATGATGATGATGATGGTGATGATGATGATGATGATGACGACGATGACGACAACATGATGATGACTACAACAATGACGACGATGAAGAAGATAAAGATGATGACGACAACGACCATTCGACAACGACAACATCGACGATGATGATGATGATATGGCGACGACGACGACAACGACGACGACAACGACGACGACGAGAACGCGTGACGGCAACTAACCTTGGCAAATCAAGGCTTCGATGGAGAATTTCAGCAACATAAAATTTGCTAGGGTTGAATGATTTGTGTAATTAATATGATTTATAACAGCATTAGTGAAAAATCATTGACATTTACCACTACCACCACCTCCCATACACCTTACCCTCCCCCCCCCCCCTCACACACACACACACACACACACACACGAAAACAAATCTTTGTATATCGGGATTTACATTCGACTGTCTCAAACCGTCCATGGATGTAATTAATGACTGCGTATATCGGGATTTACGTTCGACTGTCTCAAACCGTCCATGGATGTAATTAATGACTGCCTATATCGGGATTTACGTTCGACTGTCTCAAACCGTCCATGGATGTAATTAATGACTGCCTATATCGGGATTTACTTTTGACTGTCTCAAACCGTACATGGATGTAATTAATGACTGCGTATATCGGGATTTACTTTCGACTGTCTCAAACCGTCCATGGATGTCATTAATGACTGCCTATATCGGGATTTACTTTTGACTGTCTCAAACCGTACATGGATGTAATTAATGACTGCCTATATCGGGATTTACTTTCGACTGTCTCAAACCGTACATGGATGTCATTAATGACTGCGTATATCGGGATTTACGTTTGACTGTCTCAAACCGTCCATGGATGTAATTAATGACTGCCTATATCGGGATTTACTTTCGACTGTCTCAAACCGTCCATGGATGTCATTAATGACTGCGTATATCGGGATTTACGTTCGACTGTCTCAAACCGTCCATGGATGTAATTAATGACCGAGGAAACTTTTCAAAAAGAAAAGAACAGTACATTAGAAATTGTCAAATGTAAAAGAGGAATAATAAAATCCCGCTGGCAAAATAGTCTGACTCCTGATTGCTTAGAAGCAAAAAAATATATTCAAGAGTTATTCCCCTTCAATCCTCCGAAGTCGGAGTGTGCACGCGTAATGTTCTCATCCCTAGCTGGTGCATTTGTACCATGGTGTT